>CM026164.1:13188618-13305763 GCA_014825975.1 Bombus haemorrhoidalis
AAAAAAAAAAAAAAAAGAAAAGAAATAATATCGTGCTTCGACGAACCGACATTCCTTTTCCAACACAATATCCTGTAGCCTGCCGTGAAGATTGCGTTGATTAACGGGCTTGAAATTGTTCACTTTTCGCTCGATGTATCGTTTTCTTTCTTTCTTCTTCTTTTCTTTCTTTTTTTTTTTTTTTGCATAAACGACATCTACGAAAATGTTGCAGGGTGGCGAAGAAGCGGAAAATGGATCAGCCACGGCAGGTAGTCCGGTTGAAGAAAAATCGGCAGTAAGTAGTCCAACAGCGGAGAACGAAGCCGCCCCTGTAGCAGCGGCAGCAGCACCGTCGACCGAGGCGAAGGAAGAAAGCCCAGCATCGGCCGCTAGTAGCCCTACCGAGGAAAAGACAGAGGAACCCACTCCCTCTGCTCCAACTCCTGTCCCTGTCGAGGAAAAGAAAGAGGAGGTCGAAAAAGTGGAGGCCGAGAAAAAAGTAGTCGAGGTCAGTCCAGCCGGTGGTCAGTTCATAGCGGACCCGGTAGAAGTCTCCGTATTCCGAGTCCAGACAGTCGCTACGCCGTCTATCATTGAGAGGAAAACCAGTGAGGATATTCCTTCCTTGCCTCCGTCCAGTCCACCACCAACCCCCATAGATACGTCGCCTTTGCAGCAGGCTCAGCAGGCCGCGGCGACCGCGACCGCGCTAGCGGAGGCCCTTAAGCTGCCTGCCGAGGCTGCTGACAGGGATATAATTACACCACCAGCCTTATCTTCCCTCTGCCCAGAACGTAACGACCCGTCAACACCAGCCGCGGAATCTCTCGATGCGACTCCCCAGATGCGACCGCCCATTTCTTCTGTCGACGAACCCCCAACAAAATCGACTCATGTCCCCGCGAGCGTAGAAGCTCTGCCGCTGATAGATACAGACGCGCCTAATCCTCCGGACGATGTTACCAAGAATTTAGAGTCGCTTAGCGCCGGTGACGGCAATAAGACTAGCGAGATCGACGCTCTCCCGCCTCTCGGGAGTGATGCAGAAACTCTTCATAGCGTTCCAGTTAACAAACTGGAACAGCCATCGTCTGACAGCGATATCAATCAAAAGTGTGTAAGAGAGACGACTCCCCTTACCGAGGGGAGCGACGTTGAAAAGTCTTGCGAGCTCAAAGTCGATGAAAATGTCGCGAATCCATCGCAAAACATACAGGTCGAACAACCTGCGCAGTTATCGGATAGAGTTAGTAGCAATCTCGACGGCGGCGAGTTGATCGAAAACGAAACGTCGCAAGTAGTTCCAGAGAACGTAGTGAAGGAGGAGTTCGTTGCACGCGAGAGTGAAAAGATAGCGGAATCGGTAAACATAAAGGAACGCGTCGAAGAATCAGTCGAAGAGATTATAGAGCCGAACGAGGTTGTTCAAGAAGATATCGAGCGAGTGGAGGAGGCCGCGGTTATCGATCCACCAGTTTTGACCGTCGATGCGATCGTGGAATCCGAAGAAGGTCCTGTTCCGATTTCCGAAGAAATCTTAGTAGAGGCAAAGCCAGCGGTTGTGATTCCGGAGGACGAGGAGGTGACGGAAACGCTCGTCGAAGGAGTAACGGATACAGGCGCGGATAATTCGAAGGTAGATATCGAGTCGGTCCAAGTCATTCCGGAAGTGGACGACAAATTGGAAACGGAAACGGAACCCGACGTTGCCGTACCTACGGAAGAAATTCTTATTTCCGAAGTACCGGAAGAATCGAAAGATCCATTTGTTTCTAACGAAGCGGTGATCGATCCTGTTACGCCTATTACAGATTCCACGATCGAGAACGTTATCGACAAGGTGATAGACACAGGCGAGATGATCAGGAACGAGGAGGAATCGATGCCCATGCCGCCTCCGCCTTTGTCAGAATCACCTGCGCCTAGTCGTCAGGAAAAATTTGATTTGGAAACCGTGAACGTGGTGGACAATTCGAACACAGTGCCTTCCCCCGTTGTTCACACAGAGTCTCAGATTTTACACGTGGAACACGCACAAGAAGTGGACGGATCTCCTCTTTCACTGCCGGAACAACACATCGAACAGACGAACGAATGTTCTACCGCGGATATTCCCGTTGCCCAGACAGATGACGCGTCGTTGAAAATATCAGACAATCTGTCGCCCTGTCCCGTTAACGAGAAAGCCACGTATCTCGCGAGCGAAACTCAAACGAATCTCTCTTCGTCCAGGCTGGAAGACGTTCCTGGTCTCACGGACAATTTTCCCACAGCCCTTGAGAAGGATACGACCCAGCAGTTAGATTCCTTGAAATATCCCTTACCGCCGGAAGAGCTCTCTTGTCCGCTCAATATGTCCGAAACGAATAGCGAGCTTCCGATTCCCGACGAGAACGCGTCCAGTTTAAGAAACCCGACAGAGACACTACCGATACCGCCTAGAAGTCCCAGTCCTTTGTCCAATGTCAGTATCACGTCTGGCCTAACAACATCCACAAAAGACTCCTCACAAACACTGTTGTACGACGACCAGAGCAATCGAGAGTTCAAGATGGAATCGGTGTCGATAAGCCTCAATTCGTACAATGAGTCCGACATTGAATTAAAGGAGAGGTTAGCAGAGTCTCTGGCGGAGACTGAGAAGCAGGAAGAGAGCTCGGTTTCGTGTCAGTTGTCAAACAACGCCACGTCGTCGACTACTATCCAGGAGATCCATCAGGTGACTAACATGTAACACAACCTCCTGGCATGAATTCAGGCAGCCAAATACCTTTGGTGGCGCCTCGTTCCAAGTATCTCGTCGTACGGTCCGCACAAACCAATCGTCTCTGTGAATATAGTCTGAAAATATCGACTTTCTCCTGTTTTTCCCCATGTCCCGATTCTCTGTCCAGTGCTCTGTCGCCCGACACGCATCGCGTTTTGTACCTTCGTTCAAACCTCCATACATCGAATCCCAGATAATCGACCATCATCCTCGGTATCTCGGTTTCTCACCTTCGCTTTACGACGTTCTCTCGACGAAGGGTAATCGAATGAGACCGAGACTGGCACATCGACGTCTGTGGGTTTTTGCACGAATTTCATCTAAACGGTCGACAAAATCCTTGTCTCGGCGTATCTCCATGCACGATATGGAATAGAAAATCTAAACAGAATCGATTGTGTCGCAAAACACATTCTCCCCTCATGGTATATGTCCTTTCTCTCTCTCTTTTCTCTCTCTCTCTTTCTTTCTCTCTCTCTCTCTCTCTCTCTCACTTTCTTCCTTTTTCTGTCTCTGGTCCTTAACACACGATCCAGCGTTTTTTTTTTTTTTAAAAGAAAGGGTCTCGTCGAATGCATCCTTCGTTCTGTCGAACGTGATTAACAACACGTCTACTCTGTTGCTGACAACTCCTATGACGCTTCCACCACCAACCATTACCAGAACAACCGTTACTGCCATCACCTGTGTTGTTTGCCTCTTGGTTTTCTTGACAATATTAACACGACTTGTTATTCGAATCGAGGCGCTAAAGTAGAGCATTTGTAGCTCGACACATAGATAAACGAGCAAGAAACATTCGCTGCACTAGTCGAGTCCAGTTTCCGTAGAAAATTTCTTTTTCGTCGGAACGCTGTCACTAATATAACATAGCCGCTCGACTTAGACGAATTTCTAGCGTGAATCTCATTGATAGACGTAAACTTTAAACTAATTGTATACACGTAAATAGCTGAGGTTTCTAGAACTTAATTATGGCATAGAACTTATTTATTAGACATCGATACTATCATATGCTCTTTCCGTAATTGCATCTGTTTTGTCGTTAGCATCTTGTATTGCGCATGCCAGAGTTTTCTTATTCGAGGGTTTATCAGCAGGGTTTCCAATTCTTTGCGCTGTTCGAAAAGCATGAGGAGCGTTTCTGTCCCGCCACATGGTGGTTGTCCTTATGGTAGTCATATCGAGTATCAATTTACTTGTCTATGGGGAAAATAATTCTTATCGTTCGTTTCTCAAGTGGCTCGACAGAATCGACCTTTACGTCTTTTATCCTCGTAGCATGTTGGGATTTGGACTTGTTGCGGACGTTCAACTTCTCCGATCGAATCCTTTAACAAGAAGATATGTACGTTACAGAGCACTCCCGAACCCGAGGCCCCAGTAGAAAATAACGTGGCTCATGACAGTACGACAGAAAGTTCAGCCGATGCTATCAAGGTTACAACACCAGCCGTCCCAAGCGAGGTACCCGCCTCTCCACCATCTGCCCCAGCCATTACCGAGGATGTCGCATCGGTAGCTAAGGTAACATCGTGTCAAACTGATTTTGTGCTCTATACGCTTCTATCTTTAGTAAACGTTGTAAGAACATGTGATGATCGCCAACAGATCGTTCGCGCGGGTTAGCGCGGACGATTCCGAGACCATTAACGCAGTTTAATGTCCAAAGAAGAATAAAGTGCGAGGGGCCATCTGATTAGCATCTCAATATAGTTTAATTCTTTACTTGTAAGATATCGACGTACTTGGACGATACAACTATTAATAGTCATCTCATTTTCTTTTTTCTTTTCTTTTTTTGTTAAAGGCTATCGAAGAGATGGATATAAGCGATAAGGCTGTCGCGGCAGCAACCATCGAGTGTAATACGAACGTAAGTAGAGTATACAAGTTATTTTTGTCGACGAATACTTGTACGCATATTTTTATCGAATTTTATGTAATTTATTTGCTGTTTACAGGAAATTATCGCGGAAGCACATTACCAAAACAACATAAACGAATAAACACCACTAACCGAATTGTATTTTGGGAAGAAGAAAGTTCTTTTCTCTCGTTAAAACCAAAAAAGTATATTATATAGATATGTATATTTGGACCATTCCTGCAACTAAACAGAAAATAACGTTCTTTCGTTACGAGCAACAAAAAAATGGAACGATGTGACCGCGACATCGCGAGAACATATAGACATTATAGTAGGCCTATTAATAATTATTAGATGGCATTTGACGGCAGGGCGAAAGAGAAAGTTCACGAACCGTGAACGGTTGTATCATCCAAGAGAGAACGGGGTTACGAGGACGAGCCAGATTAAAAAAAAAAAAAAAAAGAAAGAAAAAGAAATGATTCTGAAAATGTGTAGTGCCGTTCGCGGATGGTATCTCGAAGCAGATAATTTTTACTGTTCTTTTTCGACACGAATGAAATATTTTCAACCGTGGGCCGTGCTTATTTGTAACATCGTAACAAATGGCCCTGCTGTGTAAAAAAATTTAGAACCTGTCATTGTTGCTATACATAAATCGTATTATGTGACCATCGTGCAGCGGACGAGCGATACAAATGAACATTCGAATTAAAACGAAATAAATTATGATAACAAAAACTTCGTTTGTCGCGTATTCCAAAAAAAAAAAAAAGAAAAAAAAAGAAATACTCGTCGAGGCGCGTCTCCTCGTAACTACATATGTATTGCTATATCGAGAGAGTATAAAGAACAAGAAAGCTGTAATAAAAAAAAAGAAAAAAAAAGAAAAAACAAGGGAAGATCAGAGACTGACAGAACAAGGTGTGCGTGTGTGTTCGAATGCGTGAGAGAGCGTGAGAGCTAGAGAGAAGAAAATGAGAGAGCGAATATCGAGTGTCGAGGAAAGAAACAAGGGAAATAGGAAAGAATAATTTGGGATATGTCTCTTCGCCAGAGCGTGAACAGAAAAGGAGGAGAGATAGGATGGACGAAAACAGAGCGAGAAGAAAAAAGTTATTAAAAGATATGTCAAAGCGCACGAGTAATGAAATACTCGCATCGCGATTTTAAGGACAGTCGATTATTTTGCTCGTATTTCTTTCGCGGTCCTTGTTTTTCTTTATAATTGTACAATCGAGAGGTTTTATGTTGTAACGAGGAACTGCACACTTCTACGTATGACTTTGGTACGCGCGAGCACTCGATACAATTACACACATGTAAGGACATTACACGCCAATGCGTACATACGTATAATGCAACACACGAGATAAGGAAAACATACAGTATGTCGAGACAGTGTAAGTGATATATAATCTAGACATAGAGAAAGCGTTTGTGTAAATTCGGCGTTTGTCCTTCGGAATGCTACTTCTCCATACGAGAATACTTACGAGGAAGCCTATTCGTAATTTTATAATAATCATTAAAATATCGCCTAATTACAATTACGAAACATGCACAATTACCATCCAAAACGGATTCGTTTTTACGGATCTTCAGGAGTAAATAATTACCTATGACAGCTTTTTTTATTAAGACCGTAGCGTAGATCGTAAAGTTAAACGAAAAGCGCATATATGTAAATGCTCCAAAATCTCAGAATACATGTAAGTGTTAATGGAGCGAGCGTTCATTGTGCCCGCGACCGGCATTGATTTTTAAACGATATATAATGAGTAAGGAGAAAGAGGTAAAATTAAAAGTTGTATAGTAAACCTTTCATTAAATATATTGTCCGTAATGATCTTTACAACGAAATTTTTTCGAGGCAAGTTTTGGCGACGAGAGTGAACTTTTTATTTAAAAAAAGGAAAAAAATAAAAAAAAAATCCTTGAACCCGACTGATCTGTGCACTCGAATTATCAATCGTTAACGCTGAGGCGCCATCGACGCAAGCCTCCTCGTTTATTTATTTTGCACGTCGGAACTACAAAATTGTAAATGAGATTTTTGAGTCGATAGTGCCTCGGACACAGACCAACAGTCTTCAGTATCTTCGATGAGCAGTTATAATAGTAATTAAACTATTCTACATTTATCTATAACCTATAATAAACTGTGAAACAAGTGTAAAACCCACGTGTACTTATTTGATCTTGGATATTTACTACGATCATACATTGAGTATAACAAACCCTTTTATTACTGATTAATTTGTTTACATCTGAGTTATTGCACTATATTTTCCATGGTATTTATAAACGTGTCCAATTCATCTTTGCTCAATTCCAAATCCAGGATACGTTTCGAGTCCTTGTTTTCAAGAATGAGATCTAACTGCAGAAGGGGCTCTCTTAAGGAAGCTAATTTGCTAGACCCCATTACAAGCTGCAAGAATAATGCAATTAATAGCAATGTACCTTGAACAAATTTTTTTATGAGTTTACCTTTAATCTCCAGTCAAAGTCAATTACTGTGTCGTGCTTTTCCTTAGAGTATTCCATCAACAATGCATCTGTTAATTGTTGTCTTCTCACCTTCAAACACGATAATATATTCTGTTGAATTTGCTCAGGTAATTCGTGGTACTCTTGCGGCATCTAAAGAGAATTATATTCACCGATATGAAAGTTTTGTTTCTTTCAAGAGAATATTAAACATACCTTTTCTTCTGTTAGATATAACGAAGCTGGATTTCTCAGCAGCATAGATATTAATTTATATGTTTCTTCGTATTCTTCTTTACTCCAATCCATGCTATTTACGAACTTATGATAGGTTGGACCTGGCCTGCCACATATTTCGTCCACGCAAGCGTGCAACAACTAAATTATACGGGTTAATTCTTCGACAAATAAATAATTTCTTACCCCGTCGATCATCGCAGTACTTACTTCCTTCAAAACGTGAATTTTGTCCTCACCAAAGAGGTTAAGGTACAACGTTTGAGCAGTTTCCATAATTTGCAAGTTCCGTAGAACTTTCTGTGTATCTCGAATTGTGAATAACAAAATTTAGTAAACTTTTGCACGTTTGTTCGTGTATTTATTTTACATGACAATAGTTGTACATTGCAGTTTCATTTACATTACACATGATAGATAAACTTAAACATCATTCACAAAAATAGTTACAGATAAATTTATCGTATATAAATAAAAAATCTCATATTTCATTCATATTTTATTAAAGTTGATACTTCTTACATTTCACGCTCCGAAATGTACGAAAACTCCTCGACAACTGACAAATTCGTTTTATCGCCACCTGTGACTGGCAACGATTACTTGAAGTAATCTACTAAAGTATATATGTATGTATATATGTATGTTGAAAGGAATAGTGGTTTATTGTAATAAGTCTAAGATTTATTAACATAAAAAATGAAATGTAAAATGAGTAATAATACGTATAACAATTTCTTACAACATATGCATGTTTAGAATATTAATGCCGTATCTGAGGAGAAAAACAGCATTTACTAACGTGACTACTAGATGGCGATAACGTGACCTTTAGAAGCTTGTCGCGCCATTTTTTTTATATAAAATATAATTCGACTGTTACGCGCACGCGAGTGTATATTTGAAGCGTTATTAAAGTGTTCCTAGTAATTAAGATGAATATAGTGCCATCGAATATCGATCCGGATAAGATGAAACTCCACGAAGTTTGCTTAAAGGTAAATTGAAATTTTATTGAAATGATACTCATGAATTTCTTTGTACAACTGTACTGCTTGATTTGTTGCCTACATCTATATATGTATATTGCCTAGAAGTGGTAGCGAGTACAATAGTAAGCTGAATGTCGAATGGCGTTCTGTACATATTCGCGATTAACGATAGAATATTGGGCACAAAAAAGATCGAAAAAGACGGTCTTGATTCATCGTGTACATTCGACCACAGATCAAGCGTAAAGGATTAAATAGTCAATAGCGCGACTGAATGCCATCTGTATGAATACGTTTTCGTCATATTTGAAATGACGATTTCAGATCGTAGTTCATAACGGGCGCGCGTAAAAGTTTCAGGAGTGAAATTGAGTGCAAGTGAAATGGTAATCTACACCCGATTGTACATGATGTTTCCGTGGCCGCGTAAATGCTAGATCGGCTATGAAATCGGTTTCACGATCAAGTCGGCTACTACGTACGTACATACTATAATAATGTATATAAAAGCGTACAAAACACGTTTAGGGGATGCGATACGAAATGTTCGCGGCTCGAATAACACATCGGGCCAATCGTACTTTGCTCCATTTCCTCTCGTATACTTCGAAGGTCCGTCGTTTGTATAGGTTAACGATGATCCAGCGGTGGATTCATCGAGAAAATATTCGTTGTGTGCTCGTACCATTCGTCTTTTGTTGCTGTCTCGTCGATTTGCTCTTTTATAAAATACATATAAACATAATGGAACACGGATGCCACGTTATGGCACGATTTCTAAATGTCCTCGGCGTATTCATGCGGGAACATAAGAACATACGAGTACATTGACGGACCCATGTTAGGTCTCTGCGCAGTTACTTCTCGCGTTCACCGTTTCTTCGCTTTGGTATACAACCATCGATATTCTCTACATAGCCGATCGACTGTTAGTCTATCGCTTAGTCTATCGAACTTTCAAAGAGAATCGTCTGGTATAGAATAGGGACAGGATCTCGGACTAGGCTCATGGTCCTACGACAATCAAGTCTCTTGTCACCAATTCCAAAATTGGCGCTGCTAGCGCTATTGCCTATAAGGAGCAATCGCGTATCTCTCTCTCTCTCTCTCTGTCTCTTATCAGATCTACTAAATTTCAGCCACAGCTGAACAAATCGGTTATTTGCAATTTACAAAATCAAAGTACTCGTGCCCCTCGATCTTTGAACAGTGTTTGGATCAAGATTCCATTATAACGAACTATATTGTAAACTGATTACGCAAGAAGCTTTTCTACTTTTACTAATATCCAAACTTTGCTGTTCGAGACGAATCAAAGGGCGATTAATATCGTAATAGGTATATGATACGAATAGTCACGTTCGACTATAGCAGCGCTTCGTTATGTGTTTAATCACTGTACGCAATCACCGATTCGAACTTTTCTCCATTCGTAAGGATAGAGAAAAAAAAAAAAAAAGGACAAAATATAGTGACAAGGTTGACGGCGAAAATAGCAGGATACATTTATATATAACTGCTTCGAGGGATACATATGTATACATATATCGAGTCTTACGCAAAGGTACTCGGAAAAGATGGCACCGTTCGTTTCATGTACGTCGCGCGCGTTCCACGCACTTTTGACTTGTTCGTTCGTTCTTCTTACTCCTCGATTTCTTCTTCATTAGCACTTGCTCTCTTTCCTCTCCCGTTTCTCTAGCTTCTGTATCGGTGATTAAAGTTCGTGTGGTAATTGGCAATCGCGTCGAATTTGTCTTGCTTCCGAGGACACTTGCCTCGTCGCCCCATGTATTCACCAAACTCGCAGATCGGCATCGCGCACTCCTCGTTCTGAATGCATCTGCAATTCGACGTAATGAACTCGTATAACTGTCGTTGTTACGAGAAAAGTAGCTGAAAGATCTTACTCACAATCTATCGCGAAGGGAGAAGAATCCTTTCCCTCGCTTGATCTTGATACAGTTCTGGTCAGTTTCGAAGCAGGTGCACTGGCAGACGCCTTCGGGCGTCATCCTCGGTGTGAATTCCGAAGGACAGCGGCACCTAATCAATTCGAAATTACGAATCAGCGGTTGGTGGAAAGCGATCGGACCTCGGTTCGAAGCCGACGACAGCCGATATGGAAATAGCGAAAGGCGGAGGAAAGCGTATGAACTGTACGACATTCGTTTCGATCGGAAGACGATCGATGCAGGTATATGAAGATAGATATAAGAGAGAACTCACGGCTTTCTCGGCTGTGCCCTTCTCATGTTCTGAGGTTGCGGGGACGACTGATGATGCCTGTAGACTCTCTGTTCGGAGGGTTTCTCGTTGCTCGTGTCGTATTCGGTTCTCTCTCGACACTCGCATTCCGTGTGGTTGTAGAAGGATAGCTTTTCCACTACGCTGCTGCCGCCCACGTTCGTCGTCTGCAAGAAAAACCGGCAACGGATCGTTATTATTCCGCGTTGTCCAGTAACACGAGAATAGCGCGATTCGAAAAGAAAATCTCGGCTCGCTTGGAAAAGCAACGCGAGGGCGGTTGGTATCGCTTCGCTTTTAATTGAGTTTAATTAACCTTAGTCGGTTGGTTGGCTGATTGGTCTAAAGTGGAACCGTTCGCTGGCCAATGGTTGAATCAACGGAAAGGGGTTATCCGTATCGCGGGGCCACACGTAGCAACTCTTCCAATCGACACTAATTACCCTCGGTTACTATTTTTACGAGCAACGATATCCAGCCTCGTGCCTCGAACGATTCCACGGAACCGGCACACAAATTCGAACGAAATACATAATACATATGGAAAGAGTCTTTTGAAATCGGGACCGTGGAAAAGCTAGTGTTCCGTTCAGTGTTAATTACCGACTATCGGGCGACGCGGCCGGAATTTGCCAGTAGCTGATAAGTCTACTCTCGCATTTCAATCGTCCGCCTAGCGTTCTTCATCCTGGTATCGGGAACGTTGGATAGAAAGCTCGTAAATCGCGGAGGAAACGAAACGGCCGGTTTTCCATGGGAATACAGATTAGAGTGCCTGCGTTTCAGAACACACCTGGCTCGAAAGGAACGCAACGTGACCGCGTCACGAGTCGAGTTTTAATCGAGCGTGTTTATAATTGCTGGCAAGGATCGCGGATCGAGGACCGATTGCTCGTACGCGTAATTGATCGTGTTAAGTGGGTCGTAGGATCGTGGCCGGGATCGATGACAATAGGCTAGCGGAACAAAATGCCGCGATCCCGTGTCCAAGGGTATCGGCGATCGGTCTCGATCTGCCGAGGTCTTATCGATGGGATTCCGCGGGTAGGCGCGGTGATCACGACGTTGCTTCAACGTCGATCAGCGCAACGTCGTCGGGGATCAAAGGTCGGGGGAGAAGCATCGACAGACCGAGCCGCGATATACCGATCGCTTATGCAATCGCTAATTGCGGCGAAGTTCAGAATCGCTCGTGACATCGCTTGTTGCTTAAGTCTCGTTCAGCCTCTTTCGTTCGTTCCGTGTGTCTCTATTACGCGTTACGTGGGCAAAGAAATATCACCGACACCATTGCTAACGAGAATGAAACGCATTTTATAATCGAACGCGTAACCCACCGAGATTTAACGACCAGAGAGGCGAATAAATACTCGAGACTCTGATCGAGGATATATGAAAGTCAACAGGTTGCTAATACGGTGGAACGAGAAGGTTCGCATTATCGAATGTTAATATTATTCGCGGCTGGTGTACTTGGAAAGCGATCGCGGGATCTGGAATGAACGAGCTCGGGGAAACTCAGCCGATTGTCTTTCATAGAACGTATAAACGGCCGAACGTAATGGTAACGGCGGGATGTTTCCATCGGCTGAATAATAAAGAAACGCTCGTACGTAGGACAAATTGCTTCGGTCGGTTCCTTTCCCGTTGACAAAACGCGATGATCTTGCCGGGGTCTCTGTAATACGAACTGTGCTCGTAGGCTGTCTTCCTTCCTCTCCGACGTACTCTGTCAAGACGCTACGCCAGGATTGAGATTCGCGATCGTCCCTGACGAATAGCCTGGCCGAGAAATCGTGGTCATAAATTTTGCGCTACAGTGGCGTACCTAGCCTCTTATCCCATGTTGCAGGGCATTCGAATCCGAATAACGCCGAAACGCGATCTATCGATAGAATTTCGGATTTACCGATTTCCGAATACCTGGTGCCCGATTCTTTTGTCGTGATTCGAGGAAATCGTGCTGGGCGCGTTCTTCCCTTGTTAAACCAGCGTGGGGCGAAAGATTCGTAAGGTCACGATGGGTCGACGCCATTGTCATGGCGTTTTATCTCCTGGGCAGCGGCCATGGTGGCCACCGTAGCGCTTTCGCGCGACGCATACATCCGTTTCGAATTTTTACATATTTCTTGCATGATTCTCTGACGAAAAATCGAGCGTGAATAATGCACTTCCGGTCGTGGCCCAGTGGGTCGGCCGCCTTCGCAAAGGGAGCCGAACAATGTCCCATGGGGTGAGACGGGACACAACGAACGTGCACGCCCATACGACGTATAAAGTCAACTCGAAGCTGTCCCCGATGGCAATCGAGTTCGTGTTCGACCTTTTGCTTCGCGCGACCCTTTCGCTCGTGAACGTATGTATGCACACGTCTCCATTACGAATTTTCCCTTTCGAACGGCCCGATTCCACGATTGCCCGATAACATCTCGCCGACCATGTTGCTCGAATTTGAAGGTTAGGGAACCAACATGGAAGGAAGATGGACGCGTGGGAGGAGAAACAAGTCGTTCGGGAGGATTCCTTCACGACTTTTTTCTCTTCGAATTCCCCAACGACGCGTTTTCACGCGGAGATAGAAATTCGAACGATGTCACGATCGTTGGGGGACGGTGTAGAATTCTCGACGAACGACGAACAGAACGATCGACACGAACGAACAGAGGGAAAGGTAGAAGAACGCGAGAGACAATCGCGGGGCTCCCTTCTGCACAGAGACGCATACGTATCCTGAAATTTAATTTGTTCGTGCGTTATTTTCCTTCGGTAGGATCGAGCAGCTGACCGACCGCCTCATTAACATTCATCGTATCTCGCTCGGGGCACCTACTCGTGAATGAAACACGGCAGAAGCGGCCACGAAATCACGTGCACACGAGCCTCAGGATCGGCGAACCGTGTCGCTCGCGTCTTCCATTTCGTGCTCCGTTCCGTGTTTCCTGCAATTTTCGGGATACGGGCACGCGTTCCGTGACTCGAGTCGCGATCCATCGCGACTCATCGCGACTCACGAATGAGACATCGAGCCGCGGCTCCGTTGCGAAACGTTCGATTGTATTCCGATGCATTTGCCGGCCGACCATTCCCGCGAGCTTGTACCAACTTACGGTACAAGACGCGGTAATTGCCTCTGGAAACTCTTCGCTGTCGCTGACTAACTATCCTAAGATTTTACCACCACCAAGCGAATGCTTTACGAGCAAGTCTCGCCAGGAGAATGTAAACCATGAAAGCTTCCTTTCGGCTCGTTCCACCGTCTAGAAGAACTTTCTCGATGGAAGATACTCTCTCGATTCGACTCGCCAGGTATCTATCGGCTTCCTAACGAAAATACTTCGTGGGTGGTCGGTCGGTCGGTCGATCGGCCGATATTGCTCGGAGATTTGACAAACGTCGTGTGTTTTTCTTCGTCGAGTGGTGCACTGCACGGCGTAGCCTGTATTTTCGCATGCAAATGTCGCTTTCCTTTCCTCGTCGAAGAAGAATATTCATCACGAACTCGGCGAGCTTCGATTCTAGAGCATCCAAAGCTCGTGGAATATTTCTTATTTTCGTAGTCGCTACTTTTACGTCTGTCAACATCACCGTCCTAAGGGGCCAGGGCACTTCGCTGCTCCATTGAACTATACTCTCGGCGAGAGCTGAGCGTGGGTTGACGAACGTTTTGGCAGACTGCCCGAAAGAAACGTCTCCGCCTCTGTGTTTCGAGCGTTTGTGTACCTTTCGCGATACTCGATACCTTTGAATACCACATCTTGACTGCAGATTTTTACGGTGGGTCTTATCGGACAGTATCGATATTTTATCGTTGCACAACGTTAACATTGGACGTTCTTTGCGTCGCGTCATTGATAACCGGCGTATGATTCGCAGAACCCTTACGAATCATAAATAATTGTTAGGTATGGCGATACAGACAGCGATAAGAGATGTTCTTCAATGACCGAAGAACGTACACTCTTCTTTGAACGCGTCTACTCGACTATTTTCGCCGCGTGCTTTCAACGTTTATGGCATCTATCGTTCGGGCAGGCGTACGGTTTTATCCGTGCGAATTCGCGAGCGCGAAAGTCGCGGAAGTTCGAGCTTCTTCCTAGGAATGCAATTAATGCACGTGCATGGTGCAACATTATCTAAGGCCGACCGGCCTGCATCGCGAACAGCCTTCCTTCGTGTTCCGCGATTCAACGAATTCCGAATTAATCGACCCGTTCGAAAAACAAAGAGTATACGCCTTCTTCGGATCGATAATTAATTCCTGGCATACATAGGTCGTTAAAGACGAGTCGCCTCGTCATCGCTCCCACGCTGCCGGTAAGTCGGACGATCGGATGATAAACCACGGATATCTTCTACGCGTGTTTCAAAATCCTTTCTATCTAATCGCCTTCGAGTCGCCGTCGATCGATTAAGAAATGAAAATATTCGTTGAGAGAATCGTACGAGACGTCGACCGTCTTTAATATCCTCCCATTGGCGCGAGTTCCACTCGTATATAGAGGTTTATTGTCTCCGAAATATACATACATACCTATCGCGCTATTTATACCGTAGGCACGTTTATTGTAAATAACCAGCGATTACCCCGTGTGCCGCTTAAGCCGACGTCGCTCATAAAGCCTTTCAGCTTTAACTACCTTTTCTCGGTAATATAAATTGGCGACCCTCGAGGACTCTATTACAGTTCGCTCGCAGCATTGGCTGGACGCAGGCAACGGCGCAGCGCGTTCGATGGGAATGAAGACGTTGCACAGGGGATTTTGATCGGGTCGAGATCTATTCGTTAGCGCAAACCGTACGAGCCGTGGCTCGGATCGTTTTACACGCACGATCGGACCGTGCGGTCTGGCATGCGAATTTACCGCCACGACGCTGCTTTTCGCTGTATTAGCCAAGTCCGTAAACTACTCCGTGTTATATATATATATCGTTTGCCGATAGCATTGGTAATTTAAATGGAATATCCGCGGCGATCGTTCTTCCCCGTGTAACGCACAACACCTGGACGAATCACGATTTAACAACCGGATGAGAGTGACATAGTAAATGTTGCAAAGTGGGCGGTTTGGAAAATTCTTGACTCTCCTCTTGTCACAAATATCGGAGTCGATTTCCGGAGAGAAGAAATTATTCGATACGTGTTGCCGATCGTCACGGCTTTCTAGCTCGTCGTCGCGACGCCCCGATCTAGGTAACCTCGCCGAAACCAAGGTCTTTCGCTTGTAAATCGCGCCGATAAACTCGGCAGCTTGTATGCACCAGTTTTTCACGGGCACGTGCGTAAGCGTTAAGAACGATTTGCATGCGATTATCGGTGGGCGTTCCCGTACCCAATCGAGATGCCTATCGTGCCCGTGCTCCGTTAAACCCGCGTAAGACGATTACACGGGAATTAACGAACGAACTCGTCGTTGACTCGGAGGTAGTTGCAGATTTTGCGTAATCAAGACGTTTCTTTGCACCTTTTGCGCATCGTCAAACTTTTCGTTCGATATTTTGAAAATTGCTCGCGTCGATCTATCGATGTTGCATCATTGTCGAAATCTAACAATTGACTTTGCAAAGCGAAGATTTGTTGACGGTCGGTACTTCGCAGCAGCGTCTCAATTTGTTCTTCCGATGACAGATCGCGCGTAATTTCAGTTGTTCCCGATAAGGCTGCATAAATCAACCTCTTCTCGAGTGGCAGGCACCGTCCAACCTGTTCCGAACCAGTTGCAGATTCAGATCGCTCGAGGCGACATCGGCTCGCGATAACCATTAACCGATATTGTCAATGAGATCGTTTTGCCTCCGTGGCTGTATATTTCAACGTGTTTCCAGTGAAAGCGTTTCGACCGTTCGGCCGGTGTGTAGCTTTCTTCGTAAATCCCGATCGAAAGCTCAGGCAAGACGTTGCACCGACTACGTAATTACGATTCTCGCAATCGTTGCCAGTTCGATATTTTTGAGTGCTGCCGTCGTAAATCAACGGGGTTACAAGATATCGGATCGCAATCGTGTTAGCCGATACGCGAGTTTTGCGGCTCGAGCTGCCACGGCATTTGCATACGCGTGTTGACGATCAACGTCAACGTCGAAAGGCCAGCCGATCTAGCGGCTGTTCTTGCAGCTGCACGCGCGTTCCAGCGAAATTTTTTAGGTCAGGTGAAACTCTTTCACATACTTGAGTTGTTCGCGTATAGTTACGAATAAAGCTAGGGGCTTTAGCTTTGTCGCGAAACGTTTCACACACGTAGGTGTGCCGTTTGCAACGAACGAGAAGCACGATATCGGGGATATCGATTAACGATTCTTACTCTTAGCGTCGTGCGACGGATAACGATCGAGTCGTACCGGTTCATGTAATTCCGTGGCACGGATTAATTAACGTTATACCGGTAACCGGTTCGCCGCTTATCCATGGTGGCGTACGCGCCAAACGATTCTCCGGTCTTTGTTACATCGGACGATATTCGTCCGCGAGATTCGTGGACGTTTGTGAAAATACGCGATCCGAAGATCGTGGGTGACGATACCCGCGGCGATCAGAGCCCACCGGAGTAGTCAAAGTACCTTACTTAGCGTGTACGAGGCACTCGAGTAAAATACGACTCGTTACAACACGTAGTATCATAGGCCTTAAAGAGTTCCTGAGTGGCCGGAGTGATTCGTATAGTCTGGAGTAGCCGGAAAAGTAGGATTAACCACGGCACTCGTAGACCTTTTAAACGAGCAGCATTCGAAGGCAATTTGTAGAGCGGCTCGAACAACTCGGTTATACATTTCCATGAGCATCGCATGCTTCGTTTATCCGCATCGTGATCGCATCAGTATCGTGTACACGCGCGGTTAACATGGTAAGAAGCGAAGCGGACGAACATTTCACCGTTTTTGTGCGATCACGGTCATGGAATGCCGGCTAGCGATGCACGCCGCGACGTATCGACGTATATATTCGCGCACGTGTAACATCACCGCGTTACAACCAGACTTAGAAATTAGCCTTCCCTTCCAATCGATATCGGAGCGCCGATTCGGCCTCTTGTTCTTCGAGGGAACCAGTTTTCGCGTTTATCCGGCAAAATCAAGCGTGTCGCAAGGAGAACGAGGAAGAAAGGAGAGGGGGATCTCCGCCGAGATATCCTTCGCCATGGTGAATGGAAATCTTTTTCTAAACTCGACTCGGATATTTAGATGCCTCCTCTCCGTGAATGAGACTAAACGATCGTATCGCGTGTTCCTTAAATGCTTCTCAAATACTTACGATATTTGGAAATACGATCGAGAGAACGTTACTCTCTGTTTAAAAATACTACCTTTTAATAACGCTACCTCGATGCTCCGTAATCGGTCAGGATAAAAATCAGGCAAGGTGTCCTGCAACTCTGCCGTTTTTCTCGGCCATCGAGAGCCAAACCGAAAGCGATAACCTTTGGATTAAGGAATCTCGATTTGAAAGTCAATCGGTGTGTCCGTCGTGGGACCAGTTTTTGCGAACGGTGGGGAAAGGACGAAAGGGAGGAAGAACGGCGGGGAGAGGTCGAAACCGCGGGAAGCCGATCGTAAACGTTCCTACTCGTCGCGATCGATCTTTCGCGTGTCCACGTCAATTTGTCGGCAACGCGAGGACGAGGGACGTTTCTGCGAAAATCAAATCCAGTCGATCGAACATTTCCGAACGCGCAGCTTAGGATGTCTGAATGGCCGATCTCGCCCCTCCGATATTATTTAGCTAGTTGGTGATGTTTGTTCATCATCGTGCTTTCTCCTCCATACTCTTCCTCTATTCCGATAACGAGAACTTCGGCCAAGTAGAATCTGCCTCGCGAAAGCAATGTGGAATCACAAACCAGACGACGCTATGTTATATGTAATATTTATTTGTAATCAACGGCAAACAAAATCCATTCGCGCCCGTAGCTACGGACTACAAAGTATTCCAGATACCAGATGATATATTAGGTCCCAAAAGCTTCCTTTCTTTCATAAGGAAATAATAGATGCACGACATTTTTTGTCTTATGTTGCTTCATTGAATTATATGTTATATATAGGACAACCTAATGGATACGTGAAAAAGAAAAAGCAGGAAATAATAAGACGAGAACAACTGGATGCAAGCTGGTAGTTTGAAAGGACTTGAAGATTTACAAAAAGAAGTCGATGCTACTACGAAACTGGTTAGCAATTATATATAACCGGTTTAAACAATTGTACTTGCCGTAAGGAGTTCAATGGGATTCAGGTTTAAAGAGAATAGAATTTCTAAGGAGACGCGTAGGAATGTAGACATTTAGTTCGTGTAGAATATTAGGAGAGATGATCAACTGATTGACTTGTTCAGGGGCCAATAACAAATAACAGCAGACGCAATTGAATGGTTTCGCAATCTTGATAATGATAATGCACAGGTGAGTCTTTCTATTATCGTCAGTTTGACGTTGTCGTTCGCAGTAGACTCGACAGCGTGTATTAATTGTGAAGTGCGTTAAGTAGCGTCGAGCGGTGTTCCATAGCGAAACTGTGTAAAACAATGAAAATATCTCGATGAATTACGTTAAGTCGCCGGTATCTATTTGCCGCGTTCTTGCGTATGAAATTTTGATACGCGACAGAATCACAGACCGTTCATTCGTCGATCTTTCCTCCTCGCGTCAAAGAAACGATGAAGCGGTTTGGACGGAGAGCGTTTCATTGTTCCGTTGCTCGTTTATTTTCGCCGTGAGCAAACCAAGATCCCATTTGTCGCGTCTCGTTAAGTCGTATTCTCCGTTTTCATACGAATCCGCGGCGATAAAGCGGCTAGAAATCGCACGTGATACGTACGTGGATACGCAACAAATAGATGCAGGATTTCAGATATCGCTGAGCAAGCGATTCGCTGCGGACGTCATGCGGATTGAATTGATCACGCTCCGTGCAAATCGGTCTCCTTAAGAACGGGTCGAACTCGTACGATGAAAATACAGATCAGCGGGAAAACGATTTGTTTATGCGGGAGACGATGAAAGCCAGTTGTCGGCCACTTTTCTACACGGGCTACATTTCAGAGCTCCATCGTCCGATAAAAGCGACGAGCCAATACGATCTTCACAGGTTTACACTTTGTCCGGCGCTTAGTTTCGTGGCAACGCGAACGAGGAATAATTGAAATGCGTCGACGATTGGTTCAAACAGTTGCCTACTACGTACGTATGAAATTTATTCGTAAATTAATAAATATCGAAGGACTAAGAAGGAATACAATGGACGAAGATCAGGCCAGGATCGGCAAGAAAAGGAATCGCAGTTAGAACGTAGTCGCCGGTGTAAATATGCAAAGTATATACGAACGGAGACACTGATACCTCGCAGATCGAATTCGCGATAGGCAGAGAATGATACCGGAAGAGAGGACGGCGCGACGCGACGAGACGATAAATCAGTCGAAAAGCAGGCTACAAGTTCCCGGAGGTAAGAAAAGGGAAGGCGGAGGAGAAACGGAGCGGATCGTTGGGACGATTTGCCACGCGACGAGGTTTCGGAACGTAACAGAACGGAGTAAATCGAACTCGATCGAGATTTCGCCGGTCGTGCAGCGAGCGAGGTCGGCTCGGGGCCGAGATCGTAGCGCGCGGGGCAACCGGAGCAGGCCATCGAGGAGGATCTAATTACAGGGCTCCGCTTCCTGCCGTAATTAATCGCTACGACTCGGAAGATTTATGTTCCGCTCGCGTACGATCGTCTTCCTTCGTTTCCCCGGTCGCCGACCACTGTTTGTCTTTCGATCGACTTAAAAATCGATGCTCCGTCGTTCGCGACAACGTACCGATTTCACCCTCGGAATAACATCGTTTTACCGTTGAACGCGCCATCGCTCGAATCACCCGCAATTACCCGCAGCAATGTTAATTAAGGACAATTTTCCCCGTTCCGCCAGCTGGGTCCATTCGAACGTAACCCGTATAATAAACGACGATCTCGCCTTCTTCGCGTTCTTCGATAAATTTAGGTAGATACTAGGCTTTTTTATCGATGAGCGAGACGCGAAAGTCGGTCGAACGTTTCTGGAGTATCTCGCAAAGCGATAGAAAGCGAGCGTATTCCGCACGAACGATCGAAATAGAGTCGGAAGGAGGAAAGTTGGAGCAGCGATGGAAGAATCTTCGAGCTTGCGCAGACTGCTGCGCTCGAACCGGCTGGTAACAAGGCGTTAATATTAGCGGCGCTGGAATCTCGGCGAAGAGGGTGATCGCTCCAACTGCCAGAAGAACAATGAATTTCCGGTTAGCTTTGTACGTCCGAGTAGCCACAATGTCCTCATTGTCCCGCGTGGCCTGCATAAAGATGCGCTGCCTGGCCGCGGTTCTCTTTACCTTTGCTTTCGCGTCTCACTTCGTCCTAGGATTTCACCCGAAACCGTGAAACGCGAATTCATCGGGAACAAGCGACCGAACCGTCGGAGCGACGAATGTTTCGCGAAACGATCATCCCGCAGCGCTCGGCGTGTGACGCGATCTGTCCGACGGATGAAAAACGATGCGGATTTCGGTGGCGCTCTGGTTGGCCGCCGTTGAGTACGCGTTCGTCGGGCGAAAAGGAAAAATCGCCAGAGCGTTCGCTAATGGAAACGTTCCTGCGTCTATTCTTTAATCGATCGTTTCGCAATCGTCTTCGCGTTACGATAGCGTTGAGTTATTGCTCGTGCGACCTATCGCTCGCGCACCGGACCGCTTCTTCGCCGATTGGTAAATCTCGATTCCCAATTAGGGATCTCTAGATCGTTAATCTTCGTGATCTTGTTAAGAATCGAGAAGCAACTGGTATCGCGAAATTGAAAGGCGCTGCGCGCGATGACGACGAACGCGACTTGTGTGAAACGCGAGTGTCGTTAAACGCGTAAAGCCATCAGCCGCATAAACTATTTGCGAACTCTCGAGGCTGTAGCTCGTTCGATAGGGCCTTTGTACGAATATTTCTATCTGAAATAACATGAGACGGTAATAGCGCAACTTGTCTCGGTCTTGCAAAGAGTAACGAGCAAGCGTCTCGTAATGCGCGATTATGAAAACGTAAGAGGTTATTAGTATCGAGAGAATAATGGATCGATATCCGTTGGACGAGGGAATCGGGAGGAAAATAGATTAGTTTTCCATTTTGGGCAAAATAAATCGGTTTCGTGCACGAGGCAATCGGAAATCGCATCGGGTTAGTCTCGACCCCTCCGGCAATTCGTGTTCGCTTTCTGGACATTCGAAGGTTACTTAGAAACTCGGCTGCGAGGTAGTTACCCATCCTAATGTACTATTTTCCGACGTCGGATCTTTGCACTCGGCGTCCCACCGCGCGAGGAACTTTAACGTCGCCTCAAGCTGACTCACGGAATATCTTCGGACCTCGACGAATACATTTGGAAGCACCAGCGAAATCGAGGAAAGCAGTTTCGGCTTCGAGCGTCGATTACCTATCCACTGAATTGGCTCTTTCTCTTCTTCAACTTTTCCTTCCTCGTAATAGACCGCGTGAGATCGCGCTGTAGCGTAATTTCGCGCTCTGTGGTCCGATAGTCGAAGCAAAGTGTCATTCTACGGAATTACCAGCCGTAACTTTGTCCCTCGATTCGTTCTCGTTGTTCGTATGAACCGAGCGGTAAGCGTTTTCGTGGCACGAAAACACCGTAACAAGATGACAAGGTCAGCCTCGTTGTTAAATGGAATGTCGTGTCTTTTTATCAGTCGCTGATAACAGCTTGCGATGCCGGTTCAACAAGCTGCGTTACCAGGTACCTCGAAATTTCCTCTGAATTTTCAAAAACGTACACGAATCGCGTTCGCTCTGTATCTTACGTTAAGCTAAATCCAATCTCGCAGCGCGGTGATAGTTTCCAGAGTTTATCGTCTTGGATCGCTATCGTATATTTCAACGAATGATTCTGCACTCTCGTATTCCCGTGTTTATCGTAACCCACGCAACGATCTTCTGTCTTTCTCTATCGACGAATCGTTCGGCCGGTTCGTCTAGAGGAAACGCCTGGCCGAGCGAAAAATCGCTTTTACGGGTCGCGTGCTTGTAATTCTCGTGTTTAGATGGTCGTTCCGATTAATCCCCCCTTTCTACTGGTAGACAGATCGAATCGAAGATGCCTCACGGTTGGAATTTTTTTTGCGAGTCCGTTGAGGCCTCTGCTTCCAATACGTGGAATAATGCGTCAACGAACGTCAGCCTTGGCCACCGTCGGAAACGTGCGTCGAGCGCAGGGTTCACGGCCATCGTGCGACGATGATAAATCGTGCGTGAGAACCGGACGCTTACCTGCTCTTCTCGAACCATCTTCTTGCTCGCTCGGTCCGGTCCCCCTTGGTCGAGCGATCAGTTCGCGCAACTCGGCGGCAAGTCGCTTAACGAACAGGGCAGGTGAGCGCGAGAGTTAAGTGGCATAAGTGAAAACATATGAATGACGCGGGGAACGAGGCGCAGGGGAAAGGCTCTAATGGGAATCCTCGATAAGCCGGCGCGAAGAAAATGGCATCCTCTTTTCGCGATCGTGTTCGTTCACCGCGAAAGATTCGAGCAGCCTTTCCCGCGTCGAGATACGTACGGGGGATAAGGAAGAGTTTAAGGCGACGCGACCGCGAATCACCAGCCGGTTTACACGTGTCGCGCGATGTAAGAAAGGATAAGCGGCATTCTAAATTCCGTGGGACGCGACGAAATTCAGCCTCTCGAGGGAGGAACGCCGTTCATTTGCGGGACATAAAGGTGGCCGGCCTTGACGGAGCGTAACTGAGCAGCCACGGAGAAGGAGGATGAGAAAGAAGAGAGGAGAAGAGAAGAAAAACGCCGGTCTCGAGTCGATATGGGCTCGGCTTGGAAGGGAGATTATACGAAAGGGACCAAAAGGGGCGTCAGTGCGCGTTTCTTCCCGTACGCACGTGTCCTGTGGCGTCATTATCGCCCACGCGTGCTAACTGTACGCGCAATTGAATCTCCCTTGGTTCTCGGCGCGTTCCGCTCGCGCGCTATCCTCTCGACGACAGGGATCACGTTCGCCCACGATCTCTTCCCTTCGCGTCCTTTCTAGCCGATCTCTCTCTCTCTTTGCGGACGTTCGGAAGAAAAGGACAGTCGAGCGACCGTGAGTTGTAATTAAAACGCAATTAGCCTCGCAGACGTAACGAAAGCTTTTATAATCGATTCGCTCGCATCTACGGCACATCGAACGCTGCGTGCAGTCACCGTTTACCGTACTGTACGTGGTTCGGAGTTTGAAAATTCCTGCGACAAGCCGTAGCTATTTTCTCTCGGTCGTTGATTTCCAACAGAGGATACGCGGCCGTTGCTGACGAGATCGCGATCTCTGCGCTAATCCGTTGATCGAGTATCGTTGATCTCGCCGTGACGTATCGGAACGCAACCAGGGAAAACTATACGTAGTCGGAATTTAAGATATCGATCGACGAGGAACTGAGATAAACCTCGACCGTCTTTCGCGACGAATGACTCTTTTAAAAATACACACTTTCCAGATACATTCCTTTAGATCGACGCATGGATCGCGTCAATTTCACCGTACGTCGCATCTTCCGGCTGGATTGTTCTCGGTGTAGATTGGTGAAAAATTATTGACAGAGTCGGAGGCTGATCACGGAGCCGGCAAGATGATACGAATCGCGGCTCGCGGCGGGGGTCGCGACAGGGATGTCGCGGCTCGGTTATCTCGATATTTATACGATTGAGAAAACGTTTCTCTTCTGCTGACACGTATCGATCGGAAACAAAGCGCGATCCGTCCGGTGGAAAAACGCGTACGAGGCCAGACATACGTCCGCACATATACACACGTGCGTTTCCCGGCTCTCGCAGGGGATCGTGGGTGTGGAGAAAAGGCGTGGGTGCCTCTGCCATTATGTACCTGACATCGTGACGAGCTTGCGTGAGCCTCGAGGAATCGGTAGTTGGCTTGGAAACCAACGGCGAAGAGCCGAGCCGGCGTTTAGAATAAAAGCAACCCGCCGTTCACGAGTCCGCCTCCGTTGCACCCGTTGCTTTCCGAGACGTTGTTGAAGAAAATTTGCTTTTGAAAACGCACGGTGCGTGATCGCGCAATCGTCTACCTTCGTAGCCTTCGACACTCGGATACGTTGAATATCGAGCAGCAGGTACATAGAACTTCGACGTCCTACGCTGGGGACGCAACCTCGTTATCTTTCGTGCTTCCGGACAGCCATTGTCGTCTCGTGTAGACTCACAGCCATAATTCTCGTCTTTCAGCACGACGGACTTTGCGTTTCCCAGCGGTATCGCAGCGACCAGATTCACGAACGATTTACGCGAACAGCAACAATGCTACTCTCAATGATCGGTCGAAGTTTTATTAATGCACGCGAAGATTTATCAAAATTCTCTCGCTTCTTCTTCTTCCCACGTGTTCGATTTCACAGCCTCCAACGCGATCTATCCGATCGACGATACTCCACTCTCGTATTCATCGATCGAGTTTCGTCAAGTTCGTTCGATTAAAGGCTATTCATCGTGGCTGTACGTATATACACGTGGCGCCAAGGAAGACCTTCCATCACAATGGCCCTTGTTTCTATCGGATACTCGAAGATCGATTTCGATGGAAGTAGATTCGTGTAGCCGTAACCGTTCTACAAATTACCCGATGAATGGCTCTCATTTTCGCGCCTCTTTGTCCCGGTCGACGTTCGCCGACAGCTCGTTCTCCGTACTATGGCGCTTAACGCATCGACTCATTGTCGTTGTTCGGCACAGTCATTCCGTCAAATTGCTCTCGTCCTTGTGGATGTTTCTGCCGATTCCAGCGCGACTCCGCGTCCAGATAAGGCGGCCGGCATCTGGGACTGTGGTCATCGCCGCTTTTACCCACTTCCTCGTGGTTGTTTAACGCGCTCCGTAAATTAACGAAGTTACGCCG
Source organism: Bombus haemorrhoidalis (assembly GCA_014825975.1). NCBI lineage: Eukaryota > Metazoa > Arthropoda > Insecta > Hymenoptera > Apidae > Bombus > Bombus haemorrhoidalis. Next base: position 13,214,106 of record CM026164.1, read on the forward strand.
ATTATTTGCCTTCTCTCAAGATAATCTTAATTACATCGAGGCGTAACGTTCCCTTATCGCTTCTCCTCTAACAACGAGATCTCGCGCGATGGTTAACTGGCTATCGTAGGCGTTGGAACGGGGCTTTTTCTTTTTGAAACTGAATCGACACAACCTGGTAGACTGGAATACCGAGTCGTTGCCACACCGTTGTAACAAATCTGTCTCGACCTCTGAGTCGGGTTTAATCGAAAACATCATTTGTCGTGACGTAAGACGTCTGACGAGGCGAGACTCTCTCGACGGTTTCCAAACTGTCAGTTGAAAAAGAGTCACGAATCGGAGTCGTGTTTTTCGTAGAGAATTCCGGTGAGATCGGTGCGAGGACGCGAGAATCGTTCCACGATTCTCCACGGGGCCGGTAGTCGATTTATAATCGTCGCCACAGCTCGTGCATCTCTTTTCTTTTTTTTCCTTTTTCTCTCATGCTCGTCGATGGTTCTTCGTGACCGTTGTGAACGATCGTCGGAGAAAGCACCGTCAACTCGTGGCAACCGAGAATCTCGATGGTTGCGTTCCTCAGGTCTGCGGAATTTTAATGCGTCCGAGTTTATGTAACGCGAACATTCCGCATCGATTAGTCCGTTATTCGCCGGCTCGCTTCATTTTTCACAAAGATATATCGCTCGATGGAAGTCACAGGAAGATGCGTGAGCGTACCTTGACCCACTCTGTCCCGTAAAAAGGAGCACCGGGCGAGATATATCCCTGTTAACCGTTTTAATTTATCGATCGAAGCCAGGTCGAATTGCACAAACAGCGCATGCATTATGCATCGAAACGGGACGGTATTGTAGCGAATCAATTAAAGCGATCATTTAGTTCACGCGTTCGACTTTGCCCTCGACGCAAAGAAATCCTCCCCGCTACCTGGGTGCTCGAGTCCTTGCGAACCAACCCTAATGCATAATGCAACGCGAACACTCACAGAACGGAATAAACCGGAACGACGCGACGGGGCGACCGACCCGGCGACGAACATTGTAAGAGCACGTTTTCGATGGACGAGCGATCGTAATCCGCGGCCTAACGTACCTCGGATGTAACCTGTGTCGGAAAGGAAAGGAACGTCGCAGAGGGTCGCAGGGCAACCGGAAACGAATTTACGACATAGAAACAGGTAGCCGCGTCCAGTCTCTTTGGAAACGGCGAGAACGTGATTCGTACTCGTTTCGAAAGAATTAAGTCGTTCGATAAACTTTCAAGAGGGATCGTAGACGGACGCAAAGGTTTTAAAAGACGCTGGCGGAGGAAGAACGAGAAGGCTGAGCGTGTATTCGCAGGTGTGGATTTTCATACGGATGCAAATCTTATGTAACAGCCGCAAACGAATGATCTTTACGGTGAAGCCGTAGCTATAAATTAGTCGACCTTCTGCCACGGCTCGTCTAAATCACGTCGTGTTCCGCGTTACGGAAGTCGCTACCGTAGCGTACGCAAGTTCGGTGGAAGATTTTGAGCACTTTGTCGCGGTCCCTGGACGATTTACTCCTTTTGCCAACTCGGATAATAGAGTTGGCTCGTCCACGCGACGTCCAGCCCGCCCTTTCTGGCGAAGACTATCGACATTCTCGTCCGTTAGCAACGAAATTGCCAGCCAATGTTATCGCGCAAGTTTAACCCTCTAATACCGAAATCGTGATAATACTGTCCTGAACTCGTAAATTTACGGACCTCGCTTAGAGTATAAATCAATCAATCGAAAAGTTTATTCAACACCGTGCTTGTCCAGGAATACGATATTCGGCAGTGAAAAAGGGTCAGTGGCAAGGGCCAAGGGAATGAGGCGACGAAGAGGCTATTCGATCGAATACGACGGATAGGTAAGAAACGAAAATATAATAGAAATTCATGAGGTTGTGTCGAAGAGGTAGATTAATGCCATAAACGGGATAAAAAGATAAATGAGATTTTTAATTGGACGGTGTCGAAAGACAAGGGAAAAAAGAAGGTTAAAAGGCAGAAGGAAGACGTGGGTCGAAACGGAATCGATGGAGGGGAGAAAGGAGGAAAAGAGATTGCGGACGCGTGTAGTCGGTTCGAGCGAACACACGCACCGCATTAACTTCCATACCTGAATTTGCACCTCGTCCGAGTTTCGCTGTGCTAACTCACTTTTACGAAAAAGAACTTCCGCCAGTTTGTTAACGACCGCATCAGGTCCGATTAAGAAAGGTCCCAGTGCGAAACAAGGTTCGTTTCCGCGAAGCAATTAGACGAAACGAGATATTCTAGTGGTGGAACCGATAGGTACATCGAACAACCGTCCAATTAGTTGAACGCGAGCAAATATTAGCCGGCACCGGGTATGGTGAAATTAGAATTCCCTGGCGGCGTATCTCGCTGCCCACCCTGTCCGTTCAATTGAATAATTATGACAGGCTGTCGGATACCTTGGTCAGGGAGTAATTGCCTATCCGGGATCTAGTTTCTCGGACGTTGGCATCGCCCAACACGCTGGTGCTTGTACCAAGCTGTTTAGCAACGAGAAAACGCAGAAATCGTGGCTCGAGATTCTCGAACCGGAGAAACGTCGACGAAAAGGTCGAGGAAGGCGAAACGAAATCATCGCGAACGGACCAATCTCCCGTAGAAGAGCCGTTAAATCGGAACGATCGTTTCCGTCTCGTTCGGGGCCATGTGCAATTCCAGGAGTTGTGCGGCCAGCAGCTGGCCAATCCCGACTTAAGACTGTCGTGTACGCGATGTTACGCGAATCGTTGCAACGAAAGTCGTACGTTTTGCGGTTTCCGTCTGTGGTTTCTCGCGTGGCCGAGCTTGTTGGCATTGTTGCGCTCGCGCTTCTCGTTAGTCCGAAGTCGGTGCTCGTTACCGATCCGACAGAAACTGCGGTTAATCGCCATTATCGACCACCCTCCTCGTTCATGAATTGCTCGTCCCGCGTGCTAAATCTCTCTTCTTAATTTCAAACGAAAGGCGTCGCTCTCGGTTCTGGTTCTCGAAGATCCTTGATCAATGGCAGAGCGCAGAGATCGACGAAAACCGCGTCGAGTCGTTGGAAACTCGTTAAATCGTTTCGTGACGCGTTCCGTGGTTGGCAACGGCGAGAATTATCATTCTAATAGGCGGCTAAAGACAAGACTAGGGATCGTGTCGCGCACGTACGAGTGGAAGAGCTCGCAGGTTCAGACCACGAAACGCTGCCCGCTCGTACACGTCCGACACAACACGAGCCAGCGCTGCTGCGTTGCTGCGTCAGGTTGAATATCGTGCGGCTATATTGTACAGGTATATGTACAACGAGAGGAAGACTCGCGGAACGCGCGTATAATGCAGTCACCCATGGTAACTTAACTCGAGGAATAATCAAGCCTTAACGAACGTTCACTGTCCGTGGTACGCGTAACAAGGGGTTAGCCAAGGTTAGTCCTCGATCGATCGACTGTTAGACGCCACATGCCAAACGCGCGTTAAGTTCGACGTTTGCGCAGCTTTCGTCGATTTCATCGACGCTCGTAAACTGGAATTTGCGAATCTTTAACAGTGTTTCTGCAGCCTGTTGAACGTAGCTATAGAGCGAGGAAATTTTGGTTTACGATCTGGTCGTAATCGCTCTCAGCGAGTACAATCATACTAGGCGCAAAATTTATTCGAACGTTTCGCAATATCGATTTCACGGGTTCTCTCCTTCTCGAAAATAAAGCGAGAAGACAGCAACGATGAAAATTCCGCGAGGTAGCGATCTTCGCAAACGGTTCCTCTGAATGCAACCGAAATGAAGCTGCCAGACGCGCCTTTTTCCGTTTGAAACACGTCGAACAGCTTGCGAGAAGAATAAACGATGACGAACGACGCTGGGGATTGCTTTAAAACGTAGGAAAATTTATCGTCTTGTGCCGCTCTTATATTATTACTCTCGCGGCCCTCTGGCTCCACGAAGACAGCGCGCAGCTCGGCCAAAGCTTGCTTCTCTCGCTTTCTCATTGTATGCAGATACATTCGGGTCTAGGAACGCTATCTTCCAAGTCCTGGCGCGCCTACTCCGTTTCTCTATTTCGTACAACGCGAATATTTTGGTTTTTGGGTCGAGCAAACGTAATGCCTATTTCTCAACCAGTTTAACGTGGCCTAGGGTATCGAGTCGTAACCGCAAAGCAAAATACTGCACGAGGAATGACCGTCCGGCCTACTCGCGAAATACGTTCCTTCTATCCTCTAATGATGATCTTCCTGCGAGATTTATGACTGTCCATCGACGCACGGTAAGTCATGGAATCCAACTGAGAAAAAGGGTTAGGAAGGAATAGTCGTATCGTGTATGTATTTCATGTTTCTCGTCCCGTCTGCTGGTCACAGGGACGCATTCATTATGGTTTATTCATAAAACGTTGCTCGCGTACAAAGTCGTTCCGGTGGTAACGTAACCTCGATAAATTTGCGCGCGTTCGCTACAAGAATTTCTACTCGAACGTAGTTGATCCGCGATTGTCGTTGTTCGCGATTCAGCTATTTGTCCTATTACGCGACTCGTGGGCTCGCGTTCGTCCGCGAAAGAGCAGGACCACGCAGGATTAATAGGGTTCCCGCGAGTTTCCATTTGGAAGCGAACGATATTGAGAACCACTGTGTGGCAAGGATGTGACGGTATAAATTACGAGCTACACGAGTACCTACGGTGGATGTTCAATCTGTGCAGGTGGTCGAGCTAGCAGTTGGATGTCCAAGACGGGATGTACGCGGAAAGATTACAAGAGACAATCAGCCGGTTTTTCTCATGGTTTGATAACGAGACACCTAGCTGATGCAGATGCCACGGCGCCGGTAAGTGCAACGTAAAAGTCGAAGGTGCCTACCGAGGCCGTTTTTTGAACTTTGACGATAAGCTATCGCGACTCGTCGAGATAGGAGTTTCTTCTTTCGTTTCACTAGAGAGATTAATCGAGATCGCGTCGTTTTTCTGTCCAATGACGAAGCGTCTTTACGATCGTCCGTTTTATCGGCGTTTGCGTTAATCGACAGCTAATGCTCGGAGGAGAATGCACGGGAATCGTTCGCTAGTCTCTTTGTGCTTAGGCGGTATTAAAATTTCCTCTCGCCGAGTACTTTACATTCCGCGATACGACTATCTAATTACTTTTTGCATCGGAAGCGAATCGTTCCTCTCGACTTTAGCGTGAAACGATCCGCAGGAGGATCTCGTAGGAGATAAACGTCAGACAGAAGCACGCTTTCGTTCACCGTGAGATATTACTCGTAAAGTTTCCTAACGGAAACTGCAGGAAACCTGTCTTTCGATCCTCTGGAATGTCCGGCAAAAATTCATTCTATTTCCGAGCGAAGAACAGATCGATCGACAAGTAAAGAAAGAGACGCGTGAGATAGCGGATTTTGCGATTCTTTATTCGAGAAACGGCGATTGACCGACGATGCTAGCGGACGTGGCACTAGCTGCAAATAAATTGCATCGCCCAGCGGTCTTATGCTAATTTGCTTGGCACGAGTGTCTATTACGAAAGGTAGCGCGAAGAAAAAAAGGGAAAGACGGCGCAGGATGGTGTGCGCGAGCGCGACTTGAACGTAGAAAACAACCGGCAACTCCTGCTGACCGGTTGTCGCTTGAAGTTTCACGCGATCGCTACCAAACGCTTATTAACTCGACGGCTGTAATAGCGTGTAATATTATATAACTTCCAACGAACGAAGAACAGACGAATCTGGCCGCAGGTGATTTATTCCTAAACTATGCCCTATAAATCACGTTTCTCGAACAGTTCAAAAGATGTAATCTTATCCGGTCGTGTGACTTACCGAGCAGCATCCTGTTACTGCTTTTTCTTGCAACTAGTAGCCTTCTCTCGATAATACGCACCCGCGCCCTTCCCAACGACTATTATACGTATACACGGTGTCGAATTCGATAATGCCGTTAATTATCAACTTCTCCGGCCTTCCGACCGGCAACACTCCGACGGCATCGTCCGAGACACTCCAACAGAAGCGGTAAGCGTAACTAGACTCGTCCGTTATCTGAGACTTTCATCGAACGTGCCCAGCCATTTTCCACGCGTTCAGACAATGGATTATAAAACAGCCGAGACACCGCTTTCACGCTACCACCTGATCATCGAGAATTATTCATCGGGTTAACTGGGATATTATTCGTTTCGAGCAACGTCGGTCGATTATCGAATTAACGCAGCGAGTATCATTGATCGAAAGTTGTCAAAGGTAGGCCGTAAACGGGAAATTTCATTGACTGGCGTAAAAGGAGCGTATCTGATTGGAGCGAAGCCATCGGACTCGTTTGTGAAATGTGGGATCCGACGATGATGCGGTAAACGTTCTCCGCGAGAATGTACGTGGTCGTGAACGAGCACGCACCGAACACCGGGACTACGATGCATCGCGCTCGTATCTACCGACATTCGAACAAAAATAGAAATAACACGGTGCTTAGCATGTGAGGGTATGTCTGGTGTGTACGAGGCGGGACTATCGATAGCTGACAGCTGACCTCATGGGGTCAGCGCGAGTAGGCGAGTCTCCACGGACCAGCGGAAAAGGAAGTCGTGACTGCGACCCTCCATTTTGTCAGCTTCGCCCTACGATTGATTTTTAACGCGTATTTCACTGTTCGTCGCATCTTACGTCTGTTTCATTTTTCGTGGCAATTCGAACCGATGCTATACGAATTCGGTAGCTATCGAATCTTGGTTTAAATCATCCGAGTTAAAGCGACCGATTCTTCTAGTCTCTTTCATTTCTGTTCTACAAACAGGAAAATTATCGGACGATCGGCGTGGACCGAACGAAACACCGATTGCCCGCACGACGTGCACTCGAGACGTCGTTTATTTCCCGTGGTCTAAACGGTTTAACTCAGGGCACTCGCGTAAGAGGCTTACGCGATAAGGGACGGCATTTCTTCGCTGCCACCTGTCAGGGACTCGGTTCCGTCAGGTCAGGTGTAATTCCGAAATAAGAGCCACGTCGGCGTCCCATTAAAATGACGGGCATGTCTGTGGCGATGCGAGTCTCCATTCACGACGTCAGACAGGCATCGTTAATCTTGCGTGGGGTCCCCTTTTACCCAGAAACAACGAGGTGGCCGTTGATTCTGGTAGCGAGCAGCCTGGCAACTCCGGGCAACCATTAAAAATGATAACTAACCTCAGCCCTTCCGATTGGCATCTCCTACGCATTTCCTTGAATCTCGGTCTTCTTCTCTCGTCTCGGAAACAAGTTCTCCGAGGGTTAATAGCTGTATATCCTCTCTCGTATCTTGCTCAGGGAGACGAAAGTCCATCTTACCGAGTTGCACCTTCGCGCAGATTTCCATGGAAAGAAGTTCGTTTTCGTTTTAACGCTCGCAGCGTTTCCATCTCGCTCATCGCGCTCGTCCCGGCTTTTATTCGCCTCCGCGTGCATTTCCGACGGCCGACCAAACGCCAAGAGCGAAAGCAGGTTTGCGATCGTTGTTTCGCCATTGACTAAAACAATATCCAGCAAGGTAATTCGTTTTCGTGGAGGGCATCCATTGGCCGTTATAGTAGCCGGCTTCGAGCCTAGCGACCCAGCTACTCGAATTTCGCTTTGTCAAAATTTCATCGATCGCTCGACTTTACTTTGCCCGACGGAAATCGTCAACTGCGATTCCGTTCGAGCAGCGTGCAGTTATCGCGACGTCGTTGCGACCCTCGCTCACGGCCGTTCGTATACATGGCGAGGAAAAAGTTTGTCGAAACGTTTCATGTCCGATTACGCGACGGTGAGTGGTATCTTCAGGGAGAAAGGCCTGTGCCACAGCCGCCGCCCCGAATTACGACCCGGGACTATGGCAGCGGCTTTAAAGCTTTCGCGATAACTAATGGCACTAGAACATAAATAGTGAGTCGATAGAAATGATTCTGGTCACCCTAGACACTTTGAAGAGCCTCGTAACTGCTCGTACCTGTATGGTTTTACTTTGAATTATCGGGGGACTTTGTTAACGCGTTCCGTGTCCTGTGCACCATCGATGATAGCACGGGGAGATAGTGCGAGCAGGTTTCTAGTCGCGGGGTTTCAGAGAATTCCCGAAGTTTCGTGTAAACTCGGACATAACTAAACAAATGGAGAAGCAATTATATGAAAACGTAAGGTAAACAATCCAAGCGGCAGTACAAATAAACCAAGTGAAAATATGAGGGAAAGAGAGTAAAGCGAAGTCAAATAAATCGCAAAGAGTTAACGACGTTCTCCAACTTTTCCTTCAATGTCGTTTCTACGTTTATCGACCAATACACAGCTTGCGCTTGTATTGGATAAAACGTAACGAATTACGTCGAACTTCTCGCTCATCGAAGGAACGCCATACGCCTTTCCTTCGATTTCGTCGCGGTTTCGAATGATTTTCTCGCGCAAACTGATGCAAGGCATCAGTCATCGCGGAATCGAATAAACGAGGGACACGCGACGTTTTCTCTCGGGACTGCGATGCGATTCGCGGAGAAATCGAATTAGAAAATCGACGACCTTCCCTCGCCAGTTACGACGATTCCGTCATACATCAACCGAGACAAACATCGGCGCGTTATCCTCGCTTCGAGTCGCCGTTTTCTACGTAAAAATCGCAATCGCCGTTGATGCAAATGCGAGGAAACGAGGTGACTGAGCCGTATCGAAAAGTGGTACGGTAATGCATATCCGGTCGTGTTGGAAATAATCGTCGCGTTAGAAATACACGATACGGTTGCGCGATGCACGGCCCGTAGCGTTTAGCCGATCAAACGATCGCGTTTAATCGGTAGGATCGTAAATCGTCGCAAGCTACCGACGAAGATGGGTGATAGTATGGCGCTGGATCTGCTATAACAGTACCTGGCAAGCGAGAAAACTTGGCGTAAAGTGAAATTCGAAACGTTTCGGAGAAACATCGACGATAGGATGCCGTTGGTATCTACGGGTTTGTGATGTCCGCGTCTCTTGTTTCATCTAGGATTTGATGGTAATTCGTGGAACACCGTGGCCTGTAATATACTGCATCTTACGAATGGGCACCGTACGCACGGCGTTTTTAGAAGGCCTTAACGATCGACAGACGTTAACCCAGTTACTTTTCCGGGGGCACGAGCCGGCACCTAGGGTGAGATTATAAATCAGCGTATTTCGGTATCACGGAAGCCACGCTGGCTCGCTATTAATAAACTCTAAGGTTCGTGTCGCACTTAGTCGCGGATCTGCATACATCATGGACGATGTAGAATCTCGGCAGCAACAAGGAACTTGCACATCCGCGTCCGAAGCAAATTTGATACTTAGCCAAGTTCGGTCTGCCTGTGAAACTGACTCATTCGCGGGCGGAAGAGCTCAGTGATAAAGTCGTGATTCGTGGGTTCGACAGACGGATGGAGCAAACGCATCTTCCACGCCAGGTGTCAACGCAAAGGGTTGCTCGTGATAATTATAGATGTTAACTGGAGCACGCCGTCTCGTCGGGCACTCGCTGCAAAGAGCTGTCAGCTTGGCAAAGGGTTTTTACTTCGCCAACTCTCTCGCTTATTTTTTTTTCGCTGGCCGTAACACCGCTCATTCGTACGCGAAGCAGCTTTCGATCGATCTCGATCGATCTTTGCCGCGTCTCGTTGCGTTTTTCTTTCTCGTCTACGACTGCCGCGTTCGCTCGTTCGTAATCGATGTAACGGTTTAGCAGCATTGTGCGAGCAATGTTACGACCGGGGATAGGATTGCTCGCATTCTACAGCACAGTATCGGGCCATGACACAACGAAAAAGAATCCAATGTATCTCATTAAATTTATGGGCTTCTCTCCCAACGGAGATCCCTAGTGGCCCTGGCCCTGTACATTTATCACAATCGGTTGTCGCCGCTGATTGGCCATACTTCCCGCGTGGGTGTACAACCAAACGATATATCGAATGATCCCTGCCGAAATAAAGTACGCTTTAGAAAGTACATAGCAGTTCTTCGGCGTGCAATTAACGTTTTCGCGTTTTATGAAATACCACCTCTCGCGATCCAACGAACACGCGATCGATCGTTCCAATCCTATTTAGCGGTTCGACGTCTAATCGAGGGATTTTTTGTTCCCCCCTTGTCTCGATGAGCGCTCCTCTGTTCTTTCCCGTGCAGACTTGCCTTCTCCTCTCTAGACTTCTCGCCTTGAGAAGTTAAACGGTCGACGATCCCCGTAGTCGTGTGAGAGAGGTCGGTCGCGATTCGCGCGAGCCACTCTAAGATTACGACTTATGAAACGTCCTTTATGACGTGGCTGAGTTCAAGCCTTCGCAAGACATCTGTTCCGTCTTTGCGGACAGAAATATGCAGTCCGTGCGATCGTAAAGCACGAAATTCGAGCGCGACGGGACTATTCGAACCACCCCGAGAGCATCGTGCGTTAATTCGTGAAGATCCGACAATACGATGTCGCGCATTTACACGGCCCGCCATCGATTCCGACGATAGTCTTATGCCAAGAGAACTTATGCTAATGTTGCTTGGCGAAGCTCGAATGGTAATCGCTGCGAAATGCAAATTACACCCGCGGTGTTATTGCACCTTTGCATTGGCAATTACATGGCCCGTTTATTGCGATTTATATCGAGATGGTTTTTATTTTCAACGCCGTACGGAGTCTCGAGAACGTCATACGGCAACTGCCGGTCTCGGTACAGAATCTAGCGAAAAATATGGTAAAAACGTAGTAAAGATAGAAAACGTGATTCCTGAACGTTGAATCGGTACGGAAAGTAACTCGACAGCGAAACGATACGAGTAACTTGGTTGAAAGACGTTTCGCTGGATCGCCTAGGAATGTAGTTCAATCTAATCCACGACGCGTGGATTGCAGTCCGGTAGGGATGCGATAGATCTATCACGATTAATTGATTCATTAAGATCGCTAGTGAAGTTTAATGACTTGCCGAGCCCTCGTCACTGAAATCTATAGCTACGCTGTTCCGCGTCTAGGAAACGCGCACCCGTTTTCGAGCATCGTTCGTATTCGTTTAAACCAAGCGTAACGCTCAGCCTGCAAACTTTCGGCAATAACGATTCCAAAGTCTTCTACTCTTATGTATAAACGTTTTCCGTTTTCTATCTTCCACAAAGCTTTACTTCGGAATGACACACGAAATGAGGCTGTTAATTTAGGATTTTGCACACCGATAGACTGACAACGATTTGGAAAAGAGTCGAAGCACACTTTCTACCGAGCGCCAAAACCCTAGCTTCTCAACGCGTTACGCTCGATTTGTTGTCTTTAATAACCGTTTGTCTGTTACATTTTTGCGGTTCGCTCAAATATTTGCAGTTAACCTCGATGCGTATTTCTTTGTTCAAGCTTTGCGTAATTTATTGCAAACAACAGCGAGACGTCCTCGGTTGCGATATTATCGGTGACAAACCGCGTTCGATGAGACATTGTTAGCACCTAATTGACCCAGTCGCTAGATTATTCCTCGCCGACGGAACTGAGTCATCTCTGTTTTCCAACCATCTACGGTAAACACGTATACAATTTTCAGGCTACGTGTTCGTTACTTCGAGATAATGCGACGGTCACGCGTAGAAGCACAGCGTGTTGGTCGAAAATTTCAAAAATTTCGACACGAGGCGCGATCTATCGATCGTATACGCGGAATTTGATTATATCAAGCTGGATCGAAAACGAGGAAGAGAAAGGGGCGTATCGATCAAGCTGTCTGTAAGCTGGCGGGATAAAACGGTGCTACAAAAGTATCGGGTTGCACGAAGTGCACCTTTGAAGCCAACCTGCATCCGCGATCAATTGCACAATCCCGACTACCGGTTCGCAAAATGAAGTTTTATGGACGGAAAACGATTCCTTTGTCGGCGAACCTTTTTCTTTGCAATTTCGAATGTCCAGCGAGAGAATTTCGCATCTCGTCGTATCCGATGGATCAGAAGGCCGAAACGAGTTTCGCGTTTGCATGGACAAGCGCGCGCAATTGCGAGCAGACCTTAAGCCCGCGCATCGACGACAATCAAGCGTAATATACAGGTAGGAGAACCGATAATTTAGTCGGGGATCAAATTTCGTGCATAAATATAGCGTTGCGTGATTAGCGCGACACGATGCATGGCGATGGACCACCGCGAGAGAAGGCGCGTGTCGTCCGTTCAATTACGGCCATACTGATTTTAAAAGGGCGCGTCGATCCTCATAAGCGGTTCGTAGTATCGATTGGAGAGAGAGAAGGCATCGCGTGCTTGGTGGATTGAATCAGGCATCGACCCGGAAGACTTGCTTTTAGCATCGATTAGCGACACTCGTCGAAATACAAATTGACGAATAGTTGCGATAGAATTGTTGGCGTTTGCGGTTGCAAGGAGCGCTAGCGCAACGAACACCTCGATAAATTCTGACGCTCGATCGTACGCGGTCGCGTAGCTAACCGGAGATAAGGAAAAATAATTCCACCGACATTCCAACGAACGCACGGACTATGTATACCCGTTTTCCGTGACACTAATGGGCAGGCATGAAAGCCGAGAAATTTACGTGACCAATTTTTTTTCTAGTCCGTACTAGATAAGCGTGTTTTGTCTAGTCATCGAATTCGCGGTTCGCCGATAACGTCGCTGTTCATTAACCGTCGTGTACGCAATGAGCCAGAAAACTCTCGCGCGCCTCCGTCGGACAAAGTTTCAAATCGTTGGCGATTTGCGTCTTGATATCGGCGATAGTGTGTCCTATAAATTACGTCGGAATACCGCGACTCTTTGACTTCTTGCTAATAAATTCTCCGTAATACACTTTACACGATTAATGGTACTTTCTCCTCGGTGATAAAGTCTTCCTTGTTGCTTCGTGGCATCCATCGTTCAGCTCCGTGCAATGTATCTACTTACATCTGCCTTTCTCTGTCTTTCTCTCTGCCCGTTTTTCCCTCTCTCACGCTCGATTTATCTATCGTGTAACGAGCCTACGGTCGCGGGTTAGTTTGTCGTTCGATCGGGAAGCATGTTCTACTCGACTGCGGCGTGAATTTGCATGGCGCGTCGTCATGGCAAATGGTCGCGCGGGCTTCGTATCGGGACAAAAGGAAGATTTACTTACATAGAAGGAGAGCTCGACGCGATGCGAGAGCTTAGGCACGCAGGTGAGCGCTTCCGATCTGCAGCATCCGGTGTCGTCCGAGCACCTGTGCAAGATGGCGCAGTGTGGAATGTAGGTGGTCGACGGGCTTGGGTAAACGTCACGAACCGGAATCACCCTCGGCCGTGGCCATCGGCAGCTGCCCTCTCGCGATACCTTCATCGCGTGTTGAAGAGCCTCTCGGATTTCCGCCGCTGAAACACAGTTCGTCAATTCGCTATACCGACCTTGCTTGCCAAGACAAATCGATGAAAGTTATGCCTTGGAAAAGAAATTGCCTCCTATTCTCTCGGTCACTAGACGCGCGAGATGTCGCGTGACAGCTCGCCTCGGCATTTCAAAACGAATCTGTAAGGCAGGTGACATAAGTCATGCGAGCTTTCTATTGATTCAGCGCGCAGATACCTAATCGCTTTCTACGCGTTTCACGGACCGTCGATAATTATGCCGCAGCTATCGCTCGCTGCAATTTGTATGGACGACTACGGGAGAAACTACATTGTACCTAGAAATCAATAAATCCTGGTTCAAACAGCCGCGACTCGAGGTGCCAGGAAGAATCCGTGGAGGTTAAGGCGCGTTCCTACGATCGTGCCTCGATATTAAGATATAAACGCGCGCTAATCGCCGCATAAATAAAGACAGTGTTACTGCAACGCCTGCACTGACGGCTATGCACTCGGTGTCGCGGTTACGTATCCGTGGGGCACGAGATTCATGAGTCTGGTCACGACAAAGCGGGATATTTTTAGCAAAACGTCGTAACAAAGTTTTCTCGACGGCGTCTCGACGATTGTAAATTGGAGGTTTATGGAGGTCTGCCCGGGAGCCAGGCTCGCCGGATCTCGTCGATGGGGTTAATCGGGCCAAGTTCGGAGCAACTCGATTCCAGCGAGACATCGCAGAACCGTCGTGTACAATCGAAAACTATTGCGGCTGATCGGTGAACCCGGAGATGATCGGGAATTCCACTCGACGTTCGTTAAACTATCGTTTGTCAACGATCGTATCCACGATGGATGACGTACAAATGTCGGGCTTCGGACGACTGTGACTATAAGAACGATGCCTCTGGGCCGCGCGCGGATATAAAACCAGGATTATGCGGTTCGCGAAATTACGAGCACTCCAGGCCGCGCTTCGAAGAAGCAGCTCTCGATCTCTTAACGAGAGAGCGCCGTTCGTTTATTCGAGGAACCGCGACCTTCGGTTGCCTGGTTCCTTTCGGCCGATGAAATTGCGCCATCGCGGTGTGAGAACCGCGAAAGAAAAGAGAGGCTGATTCGAGACAACGAGGGAACGATGACGAAACAATTACGGTAGTCCTTCGAGATATCGGGAGGTCTTGAATTACGCCATCATCGGCAGTAACATCGATAGACATCAAGGACGTTGCGCATCTTTCTCGTCGTCTCGCTGTATCTTTACTATCAGCTATACTTATTAAACGTTATCTCATCGTGTTGGACAGATCGGGGAATGCAACATCTGTAACGATTAGTAGCGATAATTAAACGCGATGATTATTTCTTCAAATTAATAATAATTGCCATGTCATATCTACGTATGTATCGTATCAAAAAGTAATAAACCGAGGGTCAAAATTACCAGGTACCATCTGACCGATAATAACGGGTGCTCTTCGAGGTTGAACATCGCTCATCGGAGTTCAGGAAAAAATAAAAAAAATAAAAAGAAGAAAGAAATAGATTGCCGCCGGTGTATCTCACGGAAGGTCCTACTTAATTTCTGCCACACGATTTCCTACGATAGCCGAGGAATCTGGTCTGCACACTGTCGCATCTTGACCGAGCATGTATCGCGGATGGCGGTCCACCTTGCGGTCAGTATCCTGATGATAATGACCGCTTTCTCCAAAATTGTTTCTACCATAGTTTCGTGGAAATTACTTGCAGGGAATTTTAGCTGTAAAGAGCAAGCCAAGGATATCGGAAAAGGAATTGCGGAAGGCAGCAAGGGAAAACGGAAAAGGCAGTTTGAGCGGAGAGGAAGGAGCAGGAAAATAGTAATAGGAACATAACGATGTTCGTTGTGAGCGATATACATACGTACGAGCGGAATGACGACGCGTGGCGCGGAAGTGTAAATGAAAAAACGGCTCGAGGGAGAAGTTTCGGAAATGTCTGCTGGCGGAGATTATTTTCTTTGGCTTAATCTTCGTCGGCGATCTGGCTTTATGCTAATTTCGAACGTAGGCGTTATTCTCGCCACGGCTGCACTGACACGAGATTATATCGGCGCGTTTACAATAGAGGCACGACCGTCAAGGAAGCTAAAGTATGCTCGCTCGTCGAACATCCTGTATTCAAACGTATTCTGGAATGTATTATAAGAGAAAGGGATTAGATCCGATTGTCCTTGATTTTTTCTCCGGCCGGATTGACTCCCCTTCGCGCGGCCGCTCCGTTTCAAACGAGGTTGTCTCAGTCCGAATTATCGTGGCCTTGATTTGTCGCGGCGAATACGATCGTTGCAAAAAGTTACATTTAATTCGCAACGCGATGCCGTCCTGCAACAGAACTTACCGAGAACGAGCAACAATGAGGATCGAGCAAGCATTGGGTAGACGGCGTGTCTGAAGCGCGGTAAATTGATTCGTGCGGCTCGATATGAATTAACAGGTAATAGCAGAGAGGTAAGTGGGGGGGGGGGGCGAGTATACAACCCGTGTAATACGCCAGAGAACCCGAACGAAGGGCGATCGAAGTTGCTGCAATCACGGTGGCTACGGCGCAGTCGTCATCATTAATTTGCATATTGATAGGTTGCCGTTAAGATCGAGCGTTGCTTCGCGTGATAGAAGCCGTCGATCGAGAAGGAGGGAGGGGCCACTTGCAAAAGATTGCTCGAGAAGCTAAATCGTCTTCGAGAGAACAAACGAAAACCTGAAGCTTCTAATAAGCTCGCGGAAGGTAGATACGCGATGCGAAAGGATCAATCTTGTCGTCTCGGTTTATTCGACGATGACGATATTTTCCGTACGTTTCCTGTACATGGTACTGTGTGTTTACTAATTTTTAGTCGTCGGCCGCAATTAACGAGAAGATCAGTTCGCTTTTTGTCCGATATTTATGTTGGAGGAATAATTGGTAGCGAGGTTGAAGTATCGTGTTGACGAGATATATAGCTACGAGACCACCATCGTCGATTTAATAACGATTAATAACGATACAGCTATAAGAGAAAGAGAGCAGACAGGCGCAGTTTCGAGGGCGCCCAGCAAATATTTGCATAAATCGACAGGATGGAATTTCGATTACGGCACGGTTGTCGAGACAAGGTTTTTCTCTACGCGGTCAGAATTCTCTGTATGTCTGTTTTTTCCCATTCAGTCATCGTAGCATGTACGTCGCATAGATCGAAGCCAACTTACTCTTGCCATTCTTATTGTATTGCTGCATGTTGCTTCTGGTTTCTTTGACGCTCTCTCGAGTACCCAGAGACTGCCACTTGTGAACGCTGTGCGCCGACATCGACGGGTAGTCATTTTTCGATTGGTAGCCGTTGTACTGCGCCCCTGTCCCACCCTCGTACGTCCTCGGATCCCGGTAATCGTAATTCTGGGTAACCACAGGCTTTGGTGTGGTGGTGGTGGTAGTGGTGGTGGTGGTGGTGGTGGTGGTGGTCGTTGACGAGGTGGTCGTGGCCGGAGTTTCGTCTTCGTCCTCGTCCTCGGCGTAGTCCTGAACGAAGAAAGAAATCTTGATGAATTTTTAGCTGAAATATTCGGGATGAAATACTATCAAAGATACGCTGGCGCGATAGCTCGTGCTAGCGGTGAAGAAATCCAAAAAAATTAATCGCAGTTTCGTGATGGTTTTCTGAATCGTGGGTGGGCCAACACTCCCCTGCAGCTGGTCCGCGAGATTTTTGCCCGGCGATAAGGTTAATAAGCGAATTTGCATCTCATCGCGACGCGCCATTCGCTGCGAACGAACGAACGAACGAAAACCGTCCGGAAGGAGAACAGAGGTCTATTTAATCGCAGTTTGCAACATCTGGATGCTTTGATCTCGAGCCGCTTAATAGAAACAATCCCTGGCTATCGTGCGCGTACAATCCGGGCAGAATTTCTCCGTGGATGCTTGGTTTACCGTCGACACTTCGCGTGGCTGCCAGCTGCGAGCTGCGAGCCTCTCGTCGATGAACACTCGAAACTCGTGGTAGTCTGCCGTTTCTTTTTCGCGTGCCTTTCGTTTTATGCCACACTCGAGATCCCATTCAAACGCGCTTTTTTAGGGCCGTGCCGCCAGCTCCGGCACCGATTACGCTGCAACAAAAACACGCATCCCGTCGATATACCAGATCTTCGCGAGACTTTTTTCCCGCGATTAAACCCGAGTTACGCGAAATTTCACGCCCGAATCTCGAACGCAGTCCAACGTAATCCTACGTTGTTATCCTATTATCGTTCCCACCGTATCGGACATTGTCCTTTAAATCTCTACTACGCATAGTGGTAACGGGTAATTGAATAGAAACGGTCCCAAGGCAAAGAAACGACCGTCTGTTTTCACTTATCCCTTGGCGAGCGGGTTCGATCTGATAGCGGCGGCCGGAGGTCGCGGGGCTAAAAATCGAAATAATTTATCAGTAACAGGACAAAAGGCGGCTGGAATTAACTTGTCCGACACCCAACGTGCTCACAATGCGTCCAATTACTCGAAAACCGATGTATCGTTCGTTATGCAACAACGACGGTTATCGTCGCGTTCCTTTGGTCGTGTGTGTGCGTCTGCTAGTAGTGCGGATACACGCGTAACTCGCTTTAACGAATGTTTTACGAACGATGAGAAAAGATTGATTTCCTCGTGCAGCTCGTTTCGAAAGGTCGGTGAATAATGACGTTGTTATCGCAATTACAAACGCGGCTCCTGTCTGTTCGCGTCGCGACATTTATTCGCGCACGATCTCTCGTGGTTACGCGTTTCTCATCGTCGAACGTTACTTTATGAAAGAAATCCATTTACGTATGGGGGAAAAAAGAGAACCTCGGACGCTTCGATCGGTATAACGATATTTTGTTTGCAAGCATCTCAAAGCTCGCTTGCCGTATGAACAAGATTAAATATACGAGTCTTCCCTTCTCTTTGATCTCGTATCGCAAGAAGCGGATTAGCTCGCTAATAAATTCGGTCGACGCGTGTTGCGCTATCGTTAACGATTTCAAAGGATTCAGGGTCGAGAGGAGGTCGGCTTTGGGCCAAATTTAAAGACCGTCGACGTCGCGCTTTCCGAATTTCGCTTTCGTATCTCTCGGCCACCGGTTCCCGCGAAACCTTTCAAGATCTATAAATCGAAGAGTTCTTCGTGTTCGACGGTGTCCGCGGTTTTCTCTGCTCGTCGAAC
The DNA here is from genome assembly GCA_014825975.1 of Bombus haemorrhoidalis. NCBI lineage: Eukaryota > Metazoa > Arthropoda > Insecta > Hymenoptera > Apidae > Bombus > Bombus haemorrhoidalis. The sequence goes on from CM026164.1 coordinate 13,232,596, forward strand.
TTTGTTATGTACACAGATGAGTAAATGCGAGTACTATCGTGCGCGCCCGCGATTAGATATCAGTCGGTGTCGGAGAATAATAATTAAATTCAATGGTGAACGGTAGCGATAAACGACGGTAAAAAGGAGAATCAATTTCGGAGAATTGAACGTCCGCGTTTTATGATGGCGCGTCGCGGCGGAGTGTCAAGGGTCACGGAATGCGCAAGCGGTCCTGATCTTCGCGCGACCATCGCCGCGAGTCACAGATCGTGAAAATTCACGATAAAAATTCCGAGGTTGTCGACACGCTGTTTATTCCGTATTAACCGGTTAGCCGCGCTACAGGATTTCGCCACTCATCGTCGAAACAGTTGGCAACGCGTTACCAACGCCGATAACACCGTACCGTTTTACCATTATAAACTAGACCATAGGCGTTTTTCTTTCAAACGAATGCCATTTCTCGAGTGGCCCGCCGATGATTAATCGATTACGAGTTACGGAACCGGCGATCCACGCGCGTATCGCGCGTACGTTTTCGACGATTCTATCGTTGGTCGACTTCTGAAAATTCCGACGATTGATTTACGCGGGCGAACATCGCGATCGAAACGTTGACGACGGGCGAACGACCGATTTAATGGGAAATTCTTTCGGGCCGATGGAAACGGTGCAGAGATCACGAAGAGAGATCAAGTTGGTTTATATGCACGCCAGCTGGCTACAGGAACGAGCACAGTCGTTAAGTGCATTATCGTGCATTGTCTTCGCGCCGCTATAAAATATTAGTCGCGTGTATCCCTTATAAAAAGATCACAGTGTGTTGGCACGACTTTCAGAAAAACAGCGCGGACGATTACATCGCACGAGTACAAGATTCGATCTTTCGCGTCCACGAGGGCCGTTCGATTTGTTCGCGTTTCATGGGTGAAACGGAGAGCACGTAAAACGAATCGACCGGTGTCGTATGGTTATTAGTATCGGCGCTACCCGTTACTTATTCGAGGCAGAGTTGTGCAACGGTCACCGGAAACACGCGTAAGTGTCCGGTGAAAAATTTACAATGCCATAGAGCGTATTTATCCTGCGAGGATCGTACAGCCGACTATGTTGGCAGTAATAAAGAGCCCGGTCTCGAACAACGGAACAGCGCAGTTTGCATTGCTCGCCGAACAGTAAACGCGGTTACAAATTGGTTCGAAGCAAAAGGTCATCGAGGTGTAAACGAGAGAGAAAAGGAATATTTTAAACGCCCTTAAACGTAGCTTACGCGCCACGGCAAACGTTGAGAACGATTGCTGCGGTACGGCTGCACCTCCTGTTATTAAATATCGGGTCCAGACATCGTACCACCGCTGGACCACCCAATAATCCTAGTCTGGCGGGTCCGCTTAGAGCTGCCGTAATTAATGGAAGAAGCCAGTGATTTACATTATGGAAATCTCGGTTACATATTTTTGTGTTAGGAGCGTCGTTCACGGGGGCCGGTGTTCCTGAAAAAACGAACAGGAAGTCTGCCTTTATCCATCAGCGGCCATTCTAATTTTGCTTGATGCTCGCTTCTGCCAAGATGTCGTCTTTTACCGGCCGTTTACGTTCGATATCGAATCACTCTTGGCAAAGATGTCTCGATTTATATCCGAGGTTGACGTCAATGGTTAATCGAAATTGGAACCTGGGGCGAATCAAGGACGGCCAGAAGACCGGTCGTTAATAAAGTTTTTTAACGCATCCGTCACGCCGCGCCGGTGCAAATAATATTCGCAGATCGATTTTCGTAGTAACGAGCGTAAAGCCGAGCGAACCATCCCGTCAGTCTTTCCGGCGGTATTTTTAACTACGAGGAGACGGATAGAGAGAAATGGAGAAAGAAAGAGAGAAAAATAGCAGGGAAAAAAATGTAGAAAGGTACGAAAGCGGTGGATGCGAAGGCACGGACAACTCGCTGTGTGATCCTCATACAAATCGCAGGTTCATCGTTCCAAGAAAGGGATCGCCTGGCTGCCAGGCTGTCTGCCACCGCGAGTCGTTGGCATTGAACATGGGAGACCATAAACCGACTACGATCGTCATTGATAATGCGTTGCCGTAACTTCTAGGAATGGATTCGCGCCCATTGCGACTAATCGATATGAATGACAATCGCTCGAGACACCAATGGGCACCTTAATTGTCGGATGATACTTGCAGCCGTTGGATACTTGCGTCCGTGCGAACGCGTTATCGAACCACCAAATGATCGTAAACCGACGAACCGTTCCCAATTATTTCCGAATATCTTACCAGATCTTATTAAACGTCGATATTATCGTTGCTTGTTAACGATAATCGATTTGTAATAGGCAGCGAAAGATCAAACGACCGATTGTTCCTCATTCCGCGCGTCATACGTCTAATAGCCCGTCATAGTGGAATCATTAGTGGAACATTTTTGTCGGCGAGTCGACGAGCATCGTTATCACGACCAGATCGGTATTCATCGCGGCCTCTACAAGCTGTCTTATCGTACTTGGGACAAGTGATTTATCGATGTTCTGTGTATCCGTAACGAACGGTCGTTTCCATACCGTCGAAATATTGTTCGATCGTGACGTGTTCTTTAACTGCTTCCAAATCCACCGACAAATATTTGGACGTTCTTTCTTGGTAATTTTATTTCGCGCGCGTTAATTATGATAACAGCCGACAGATCGGAACGGAAACGTTCAACTGTCTTCGAAAACTTCTTGAATATTTTTACCGAGCTGGTCGACAAAAATCCGAGTTCTTACTAAAGCAAAATTTGGCTTGCTTCCAAACACGTGAAAGCCTTGCCGCGATGCCGTTGGTGGTCTTGCAAAAGGACGGGTCTTGAGATCAAACTTCGTTTCTTCACGGTTTTACTTGGCAAATGCGACCAGCGATATCTTTGACGATCGATCGACGGAAATACCACTCTTTTGGCACGGACAATTTTCGGCAGTGATCGTAGCACAAACATTTGGTCATGATTTAGTTGACAAGCGGCGCACGTGCTCCAGAATGGGAAGATTATACGAGCAACGTCTGGTTGCGTTCCAATTAGCGCGGGGAGGGGATGGTCGCTCGTCAGCTTATCTCCCGATGTTGAAGCATGACCCTGAAGATGAGAATTAGGCACGATCAACGACGAGGAAAAGAATTCATGACGTAAGGCGGTTAGTCGGCGCGTTACCGACAACCGTTCCACCATTTAGAATTTCATATTCAAATGGCGATGTTCGAACGGAAACACGTCCCCGTATTTGAGTATCTCCGTGAAAGCAATATTTTCGAAGTCGAACGATCCCTTCGACTCGCTTCGGTTTCGCCGTCTCGATTCGTTCGAGCGACGATCGACACGATTATGAAATTTATCAGGCAGTGGCCTGGTGCGGCATTTTGCACAGCTGTCCGAGCGACGCGTTCCGCGCGACAACTGTGAAATTAGTAGGACGCGTCGAATGTATAATGGCGATGCATCGGTTTTGTCGCGTGAAACTCGATTCTTCGTGTACGTGCCTCTCGCCGGATGTGCTTGTCAAACGGCTTTTTTCCATCAGCCGCTTCCTAGCAGCCAGGACATATTTTTTCTTTCATTCTGCGTGCCACGAGGCGACGGTACGCGGAATTTTAATTGCAAAAGATGAATCAGAAAGGATGGTTTGCAGCTCTCCACGGCAATCGGTCGATTCGAGCGTTAGTCACAGGCTCGCAACCGCGCGATTCATAGATAATTTATGATCGATGTCTACCCGTTCTCCGTTTCTCTTCCTCTCCTCTTCGCCCTTTCTTCTCCTTTGCAGGCGATTCGTGTGACCAACCCGCGAGTACCAACTAACGAGTACACGTAACCGAGCCACTTTCCATCGTTCCTTCCGTCTTTCACGATCGACTGTCTCCTGCAAACGTTTCCATCGATTAATCGTTGAAACGAGATTAGCATCGTACGTAATGTTCATCTACATCGCACGTAAACGTCGTATAAACGATTGTCACTAGCAGTTTAGTCGGCGATTTACGGTTCCCAGATGCGGATTCCAAAATAAGCTCGACCCTTTGACTGGAAATGTTTTGCGTTATTAGGGAACTTGTTGCTCTTGGAAATATTTCCAGAGACCTTTCTTGACAATGACGTATTCGGTGTACCACGAAGGGTTCGGTCAACGTCCCAGAGCTGACGAAATACTCTCATAGATCTCGGAGACGGAACCGGGATGCCGAATTCCACGGGGTCTCCGACCGCGGCTTCTCCTTCGGTCTATCTCATTCGCGCTTCTGCGATCGCTGTCGCGATTAACGCGGATAATGGGAACAATGAAAATGGAAAACCGCCGAGGCTGAAAGTTCAAGCATCCTCGGCGGGGAACAGATCGAACGAATGAATCAAGTAGCGTGCCCTTTGACATCGTTCATTTGCGCTAACCAATGAGATCATCTGGAAGTTCTCCGACGCACAGTTGCTGACCGTTAATAGGGAGAAGGTGCAACGCCTGTATGACATCATCTCGTATTCACGCCTTACAGAACGCGGTACCCAGCCGTCGACACTCCTTAGAAAGTCTTCAAGATAAATAAATGCCTGGAAATTTATTTTTCCGTGCTCTTCTGACAGCCGCTGCGATAAATCTATTGCAGGACCGTCATGTGTATCGGGCAATAGATCTGTTTGAGTACAATGGTCGTGTCGGACGCTGCAAATTACCAGATCGAAGAACGCCACGCGATTGCTTTCGTGTCTGCGATCATCCATAAGTATTTGCGTATCGACGATAATCGTTTCGAAAATCCGATCCTTTAGATAGAGACGACGTGACGTGACGAACGGATCTAACGATCTAAGCCCTAACTAAACGATCGAGCCGTGAGCTGATCCAGCTAATCTAGATCGCCATCGTGCCAATGGCGGCTACTGAACCGTGCAGTATTTCAATGACGCGTCCACACACACGCCACGTAACGCACGGGTGCAAGTGGCGATACCTAGGACCATCGACAATTCGCCTTGTCCATGTTTAATTAACTGAACGCGTTCGCATTCCGGGGCGTGGAGCTCCGTGCCATTTTGTCTCGCGCAAAGCTTTATTCAGCCAGCAAGCATTTCGTCTTTCACGTTCGTTCCAGACGGTTACAACTTCGCGTCTTGATCTTTTCAAAACGGTTCGCTAAACCGTGCTCTTAACAGCGAATGCGGCTTGCATAATATCGATACAGGGAACTAAAGGAACGTCATCGCTTGCGAGAAACATGTTTTTGCCAAGTTCGAGGGCGTGTAGTCGAGAGGATTTTGTCCCTGCTGTCTCTGTTGCTTCTTGCGACGTTGAATATTATTAAATCTTCTGAATTGCTTGAAAGGATCGTTTCCTATTGAACAGAGCGATGTATTTCCGAGCTTACGAAGAAAAAACGTATCCCGATATACAGGCAGGAGAGAGCTGAATGAACGCCAGGGAATAGCGTAGTATTTTTGTTGCTGGCTCGCATTGAGTTTCTCGTACCGGACGAAGAGACAAGTCGCGAGAGACGAGGGTCAGAGGAGAGGTGGATCCGTTCATACAAGGTGGTTTTCATTGAAAGAACTCGTTCCTCGGGCCAAATAGGGTCAGTCCATTCATCCTGTCGCGGAACGATCGGACGCGGAATACCTATTAGCGGTAACGGGAAATCATCGCGGTAAAATTCACGTTAATAACGAGACTAAAGAAGAGTAGAGAGTGTGTGACTGTGTGCGATTTCTAACGAGTCGCGAGTTTAGGATTTCATTAGCACGCTGTAAAAATCGACACGCGCTCGATCGTCTTAACGACCAGATTCACAGTTCGCATCGCTTTGGCGCCCTAAGCATCATTTCGTTAAAGCGAATACACTCCATGATCTTGATCGCGATAAATTACGATTCGTTCCGCAATTGTATTTTAAGTGATGACGATCGAGCGCGTCGGTGCAACCTGCTATAATAAGTCTCAGGCGTACGAAACAAGTTTCCAATTTCGAGAAAACGTCAATATGTACGAGAAGTCGATGATAATATCGTCGGCACTGTTTCCCATTAACAATGTATCGTACATGCAAAGAGGGCCGGTGCGTATCGAACCGCTCCGCGTCTCCCGATTAATATTCGTTTCGAGTTGACGTGGCTCACGCTCGACACAGATGCAACGTGTAGGCTGCGTTCCGAGACTGCTTCGACGAATTCGACGATCGCGGGGAGGACGCATAGCTGATCGTTCGATGAGCGCGCGCTTTCGAGTCGATAGCGTGCATTTTCAAGCGGGTCAACTATTTTTATCCCACTGCTCCACGACATCATCTCTCGGCCGTTATCCATTGCACGCAGGCCAGTGCGATTCACAATGGATATTCGCCGCCTTCCCTCGCGTAATTTCGCGTATAAACCGCGGACGCGGGACGCGGGACGCGCGAGCGGAGACGGGTGCAGCCGCGACGATGCGCCATGAGCGTCGTTAATGCATTCGAAAAATTTCCATCGTTGATCTCGATCGTCGTCGTGCCAGTGGTGTAAATTATTCATCGATCGCGTAACGGGAAGAAACTCGCACGACCGTGGTGTCCTTTTCTTCAAGGTGGTGCAGCCGTGTCCGTCAGAAAACCGGGCGAACTCGCGCGGTGCACCGCGTACGATCTATCGATCGAGGATCGTTACGCCGTTTCCTCCTTCGCGGCCACATTATCTCGGAACAATTGACGAACGAAGCAATACGACGCGCCTTAAATCAGCCGAGTAGTCGATCCTAATCGACAGCTCGAGCACGACCGTTTAGAGAAACTGTCGCAATTAGTATCACGATCGGCTCTTTATCGAATGCTTCGCGGTTATCTATCGATTCCGCCGGGAATTAGAGTTGCCTGGCTAGCAATTTACCGCGCTCCTCGCGCCACCGGAACGAGCAATTAGAGAGATGTAATCGCGATCTGTTCCATCGATGCCACACGCTTGTATCCGATCGTCCAAGTCACTAATGCTCCGACTCGGCCGGTGATTCCTCTTCCCTTCCGAGAATTTTTATCGGCTACCTTGTACTTACGCCGATTAATAGAGCCGACGATCCTCGATAAGAAAATAAGGTCGAGACGCGATCACCGGGCGGCCTGTAGTTTGTGAGACTTTCGCTCCTCCGCGCAGCAACGATCTCATTGCCGTGGTGTGGCATTGTTCGGGGAAAAAAGGTACAAGATCTCCCCTAGACGCGTGCAATCGTAAAACAATGCCGCGCGATGCATAACTAATACGGAGGACCCGTTATTCGCGTGAACTTCTGCTGGATTCCCCGCGGAGAAACTCGCGCTCGATAGACCAGTTTGAAGCGGTCGCATCGGTGCGTGTACTCGGTATCTCTGGTAGACGCGCGGACGACGCGGGAACGCATTAAACAGCGGAACACGTTTGCTCCGACATGATCTCGAACGATGTTAACGTGGCAGCACGTGTGCCGGCAGCGGTACGCGGATATAGCTGCACGCACCACGATACGAGTGATCTATCGAAATTTAATGGATCGGGTGATAGTTCGTTCTTGTTTAACCGAAACAATGCAACGATGACGTTTGTCGATCGATAGGAATGTCGATCAAACGATCCAATTGACCGGTCATACGAACGTAATTTATACGATGGCTATGAGATAAATATCGACAGACAGTGGTATAATAACACTGGCTGCCTCTCGATCTTTATCTATGACGGTAAACGCAAAATCGTTGATCCACGCACTGGCCGGACGCGTTGTCGTAACACGGGTGTACCGGCGAGCAGGTGTCCAACTCTCCGCAATTTATACCGCAGGGGCGTGAGAAGATAATTAAGATAATCGAAGCCGAAGGCGCATTGTTCCGCGATCCCGGCTCTTCGAAGCAGGAGTTACACGCTGCGTTTCGTTCCACGCACCTTTCCCCACGCGTATTTTATGGCGGCCGTAATTGCCGGTTTCTTCTCGATCTCCTGACGACACTTACATGGCTATGGGCGACGATTAACGTCGTCGGACCTTCTCGACCTCTCCTCCAAATGTCACTGGCATCGGGTTGCGTCTAATTATGCACAAAGATCGCTTTGTTTGTCCCTTCGAATCGGCTCTTGCTTCCCAACCGGTCGTTCCGTGTGTCTTTGAAAGTCGAAGAAACTCTCTTTACGGTCCAACGGGCCATCGTTCGACTTGGCAAAGTCTTCCACTTCCTTTCTTCTGCATTTCTTTCGTCGATTACGAAAGAACTTGCAACTGGCGATTGATCGTGCCAGAAGTGAGTCGAACCGCGTGCATTATCGGATTCGAATTTTATCGGTTTTCTCGTCAAATCGTTCGGTCACCGTCTATTTATAGATAGGTCAACAGCGATTTGGTCGAAGTCTGAACAATACAACCAGCGATCCTTCCAGTCTAACAGCTCAATGAGTCTAACGGCCTAAACCCGATCTGGCGGATAAAAGCTGACCCTTTTCAGCGGTTCGGAAATATCCCGTGACTAACCGCGCGCGCGCGAAGCCATGACGCAATAAAAGGCGGCTTCAGAACGTAAGTAGACACGAAAAATTTCTGCCCGCCAAGAAGGCGCTTTTATCAAGGATTCGCTGCTGCGCGTACCAATTGGCTCGGGCGCGGGCTTTCAATGCCTCGGAACGTTCCTCCACGACGCAACATCGTAAAAGCAACTTCTACGAGTTTAAGTATCTTCGGAATACATTCAACGATGCGACGTGCATAAGTTATGCACTTGCCTCGATAAGAAGCGAGATTGTTGGCGGAGAACGCGATGTGCAGGACAAAATCGGAGTACGAAGATTCGAAGGTGGAGAGCGGGGATTTCCTGTGGAAGAGTAGCGGAGAATAGCGCGGTCGCTCGTGATAGGGTGCGTATAGCGCCGAAATAGCAGCAGCGGCTGAAGATAGACGACTGTCGTGGTATCTAGTTGGCAAATGTTAGTAAACTGAGTTGGAGAGCCCGTGACACAGGAGGGTCGTTGCACTTGTCCAAGGGTTTCAGCTCATTCGCGGCATATCGTTTCGCGTTCCGCTATAATAATCGTCGATGGGGGAACACGGGATTATTCTGCGGTGCAATTATCGTCGTTGCGTGCACGATTATTGCACTCTGAAACCTCTGACACCTTGCTGTATTTGTTTGTTTGCGAGACGCGCTTCGGAATAAAGAAGGAACGAGAGAAAGCATCCGTTTGCAGTACGTCGAAAGCGTATAGGGAGAGGAAGTTGTGCATTATCATGGTGCGAGCTACGAAGCGAATTCTCCGTTAACGCAGAGAAGAAAGGCCTAGGATAAGGATGAAGTTTAACCGCGTAATACAATGAAGCAATTAAGTTGGCCATCGGTGTTGGAACAGCGGTACGGGAACGAGGCTGTCAGCTTCTAAGGCTCCCAAGGCATGCAAATCGAGGCAAAACAACGTGACACGGCAACGCGCGGGACGTCGGATCGAATTAGAGAGTCTATGGGTGAAATTGATGAAACGCTCCGCCGTCCGTTTTTGCGACAAGCACCGCCGATGCGATATTTGCCTGACGTTTATTCTCGACGTATCTCGTGACGCATCGGAGAACGGCCAGACGTTTACCGTCGCGTTACTGAAATTCCTCGTGCGTTCGCCTCGCTTGTGAATCAGTCGGAACGATGACATCAATGGGAATCAACGAATTCGCGTCATTAATATTCGTGCGAGCATACGCGCTTCGAAGAAACGAGCGCGAAAGCGGTACGAAACTGTTGCCTCGAGCGAATACCAACGTTCAACGGCTGGAGGGAGGGCTCACGCGGAAATGAATGTTCCATTATGCTCTCCGTTGTCGCTACATTCGCAATAAAATCATCGAACAAACGTGCTCCAACATCCAGCTACCCGTATCCTAGCCCTAGCGTCTTGTCGAGAAACCTCGGGGATACTACACCGACATAGGATCACAAAGGAACTAATTACCGCTGTCCCGGTATATCGGGCGCTGTTTAAAGAGGAAGCTCGCCGTCCCGCGTGAAAGAGACACGTGCAACGCGAGAGAAAGAACAAACGGAATGAAACGTTATTACCACGCCTGTATCGTGTCTCGCCACTTTGAGGTCGACGCATAATAACGAACCGACGCGTCGCAGTTGCCATAATAATTCTCACAAACGTTTCACGCAGGTTATAAATTGGACCGTGTCGTTTCCGCCTTACTCCGCGGACGTGACTAAATCGCCGAATATACGAGAAAGTTAGTTTTATGGCAAAGAACTGTCCATTGCATTGATCGTTCGCGTCGATAATAATAGAGCGAAAACCTCGTTCTCAGAAGTACGTGACGTTGGAGGGAGATCGCGAGGGCATTAACAAGCGCGAATGCACGCGCCTGCGATAAATTCGACCGCGATCAGCATCCGCGGAACAAACATTCGCTAGGGATAAAGTTCGTTGACTTTTCCGGTGAAAATCTCGCCATGCCGACCAGCCACCCACTTCCTGCCAACGTCGCTAGGAAGCGGCAGCATTATTCGAAACTCGCCGTTTCCTTCGCTGAGTGAAAATAAACCGGATTCCATCGGAAATCACGCAAAGACCCGACGCCGGCTGCTTGCCACAGGAACGCGACAGGAACGCGACTGGATCGCGATAGAGAATTGCCTATTCAAGGATCGTTATTAGCATAACTGTTAATTCGTTGATGACGTTGCCGCCTTACGCAATACCGTTACTCAGCCAGATCGTTTCTCCGGCGTCGAATAGTCGATCAACGTTTGTTTGTCCTCGATTCGCTTCTTTTCGATCGAACGGCTTGCCACGCGTCCGCCAAACCTCGAAGATGCCTCGCAATTAACGCAGCCGGTGCGTGTCGAATGGACAAAAGGATGCACGATTGGCAATCGCATAATTTAATCGTCGATCGTCACGTGCTTTCTCTCGAATTCGATGTTAATTAACCCGTTAATTAGTCTTCGCATACATACAAATTGCGCACGCCGATTCGGTCGCGATATCCAATTAGCCACGTGCCTCGCTCTCTAGACGACTATTTATAATTGCGAACGTCCCTTAGGACTCGTGAGAGTGAAATTATCGCGACAATTCGTATTTATAAACACCATAAATTATCGAAAAAAAAAAAAATAAAAAATAAAAAAGGATCGAGAGACAACACGACACGCGTATCGTATTTTCCTAATATCTTGTCATTTTCGTTGTACGACCGATCGTCTCGAGACGAGAACCACGTTTCTTTATCGCTAATTTTCGCGCGTCGATTTCCTCGAGTCGTTAGTCAATCGCGCGATATTTTTATTTCTCCACACGTTTAATCGATGCGACCGCCTCTGGATACAGCATAATTTGTAATGGGAACGCGAAGATGGAACTGTCTAGGTGGTTCCATGTCAAATGTCAAAGGTAAAATTCCATCGACCGACTCGGACTGGCAGTCTAACGAACACCACGCACGACCGAGTATTAATTTTAGCGCGGCGCTCGCACATTGACTATTCGCGAGTCTCTCGGTTGCATATTTATGGAGGCTAGAGGCGCGTAGGAAGAACGAGATATTCGCGAGAATGGAGCACGGCTGATTGTCGCGTAACGAGCGAATTTAAATCTTTCGGGGTTGCGAGGTGTATCGGGTTTCATACGCTATTCTGTAGCTGCATTTAATTGAGTGTAATAATGCTCGGAGACGGTGCGATCGTCGTCGCTCGCATATAGTTCCAGCTAATTTATTCGCGTGAATGATTCATCGAGCCGCCGCTTACCTTTCGATCATCGCGTTGCGATCAGAAAAAAGTACGCTTATTAAAATTTCCTTTGATTCGTCAAAGGACTTTCTTCTTTCGTTTATTTCTGTCACAAGATTCAGGTGTCGTTATTCGTGACCAAGGTAAAATTAACTGGCGAAACGACCCGTTGATTTATGAACCGAAGTTGCGAACGTTTACGACCCCTTTAGCGAATTAACGCGAATGGTTGGGACTTAAGTGAGGTACGCATGGATGCTGCGACAGTTCTCGATCGGGGATTTCTTTTCGATCCAAAACTTTGAACGGATGATTCAAGTAACCGATGGTAAACGTACCGGCTACGATTACCTCGATTAACATTAGTTTTGCAACGTTTACCGTTAGCTAATAGCTCTGTCGCTTGTATTTTCCCTTCCTCGCGACTTCAGACGTTTATGCCGCCACGCGAGAAGTCAATCTTTCGTTACGAAACTGTTTTATTATCCGCGTTTGTGCTCGCACGGGATAGCCACCGATGAATGATGCATCGATAGGTTTTTCTTTTTTTTTTTTTACGGATACCAGAATCATTAAAACTCTGAGAAGCGACTGAATTGTCGATTGCGATTTGTGTCAGGGGACGCGCAGCTAATTAGACACTTTGACTATCGACTATGCAATTAAATAAGCCATTACATCAACGATAGATACGCGATAGCTCGTCGTCGCTCTTCAAATGGCGCTTGTATATGAAATGATCGCCGGTGAATTATTATGAATTATTTATGAGACGGGCATCGTATTTGTGACTTTTTGTGAATTGCAATCGATACGCGATCGAGGAAAAAATCCGGGAATTAGCTAATAGATAAGATCGAGTTAGTCGCGATGCAGAACAATTACGATCGAGTCGGCGGTGTTTCATTAGTCGCGACGAATGATTATCCCGAGCGATCGAGTGTTCGTATAACAGACGAGTGGAAAAAATAGAGACAATCATGAGTGAAGCAGCCTTCTCTAAGCGCAATCGCATTTGTGCCCATTGACGCAAAGCTCCTCTTGAAATTATCGGATCATGCGTAGCGGCGCGAGATAAAGCCGCATCTTGAGCTTAAGTCATCGAGCCGTTGCATAAATATTGGGTGTGCGTGCCAACACATAAGTACAAGTATCGTAAAGTAGCGTCAAGGTATACGATGAGCAAACAGACGGCAGAACATCTATGTAAACATGTCGGGCCACTGGGTAAAAGAAGCACGTGTTTTCTGGAAGCCGCATTCTGGCGTACTCGGTCGCCTCGCTGGCTCTCGAACGCTCGCCGAGAAAACATAGAAAGGGTAAACTTTATGTTCTTGGCGCGAGTTAACATCGGCACGTCATTGCGTCATCAATTGCACCACGATGACACGCGTGGTGATTGCCCAAATAACTCGTACGATTTCGTACTTCGAGCTTCGGCTTTCGGTACTTGTCGCTTCTCCATCGATCTTCTTCGAAACGAGGCGAAGGGAAAGGCTTACCATGACCGATTCACGAACGTAGAATTCGCTCTCGTTCGATTCGCCACTGGCTCTCGTAAATATTAACCGATATCATTGATCGATTGTAACAATTGATTAAAATAACAAACAACTCTTGAAGAAGCTAATCGTGCACGATTTGTTTATCAGTGGAGACGCCAATGAGAAAATTCCATGGGAATCGATGCATGCTGGTGCGACTACCGTTGTTTACGTGCATTCTAACCATTATGAAAATTGTCGTACCTCCGATTGCGATTACACGTGTATCGTTTAACGTCGTTTGCATAATTTTCCTTGATTAATACTTCGAGTACATGTTTCCATCGGTAACTACATCGCGTTTTCGAGCAGTACTTCCCTTTGCCGATGGCGCTGCGTCCGGCTGGTTTATGCAAATCCAGCGGTAACGTTTAATTATATCCTGCAAGCGGAAATCAAGCGCGTCGGATTCTTATTTACCGAGCATAATTGGAGCGTTGAAATACGAATAATTCGCGCTAACGCGTACCACTTATTACAATTGATTTTTTGTCAACCTATTTCACCGTTGTTATAAAATCGGCGTTCTTTCTTCGCAAACATTGCACGTTCGACGACGCGGCTGTCGCGTTCGCTCAAACGGCCATGTCTCGTTATTACAGAAAGGTCGCTGTTGCTGCGATATCTGGTAATCTCGGGCGTACAGGTTGCCTCTGTGACGTTAGGCGATTTTCCGCCATATCTGTCTGCCGCCAATCGATCGTAGAAACGTTCACCTATCGATATCTGGCCGTTGTACGATATCATAATTATCGAATGTACGCATTTATATATCGTAATTAGCGGCAGGCGCGGTTAATCAGGCCGCACAAATTGCACGAATTACATCGAGTCGCGACCACTTCACGAGTCGCGCGATATAAATTGGCTTATATATCGCGCTGTACAGGATAATTACCGCCGAGACGATCGGACAATCGAATAAATCACACTTACGTTGGCGGCAAAGCGGACCCGGTCTGTCTCGGTTTTTCGCATGCCCCAGATTCCTCCGTGCTATCGTAACTTCCTTCGAAAAGCTGGCCAATTTCTTAGATCATGCGTTGCTTTCCTCTTAACTCGTTTTACTTCCTGAATCGATGGTAGCGCGTTAAAAGAGTAAAAAAATTCAGCCAACCGAGCGGACCTTATTAACGCTTGTTAAGCAGCGCTGACAATTTAGGAGCGCTAAATTTCACTGTCACTGTTCTTTGAGTGGATGGCGACAGTGTAGCTACGCCGTGGTAACGAGGGCCAATGAAAATGGCCTTCCGTCGTAAATTCGGTGGGCACCCACGTCGCGGTGTTAGAAAGGCCAGGACGCCATGGTAGGTCGTCTGTGGAAGGTCGCCTCATCAGAAAAATCGAAAAGTAAAATGTCTCTTTGAACGAGCGCGGTTGAATTCCATGCCGAATATCGCAAGTTACACAGTCTGCATAAGAATATCGATGTGACGTTGGTCGCCGAACGATGGGCGTAGCATCTCGAAGAATTTCGAACGGCAACCAGAACGAAACGGAGGAATGTGTGTACAAGCGAGCGAATTAGGAAGGCGAATCGAACGATTAATTTTACGGGAACAACCGAACCAGACGTTTCTCGCGGTTCTGCCCCGAGCATAAAGCTCCTTTATGGCAAACACACGAGGGGGGACGACCACCCAAGATTATACGAGATCGTTCACGGCCAGAGAGTCAGCGCGCTGTACGCATCGCGACTTTCATTCTCCGAATTTCATGAATACACCGCAGCGGCATGCGAGACTTTCCTTGCGAGGATTAGACGAATCTAGAATACTATCGTGAAGAGATGTACGCGTCGTATAAATTATAAACGTAATATAGCCACCGAAAGTTTGTCACAGGCTCGTGGTTTAGCAACCTGGCGACATATTACGAAGAAACCGCGCTTAGGCCACCTTAGTACTCTACGATCCTCACGGGATTTCGGAGTATTGTCATTCCTCGGGTATTTTGCCTCGTAAACAGGCATTTTCAGAGTTAATTCTTCGACCGAGGAGCCAGTGGCTACTCCGGTGCTTCGTGAATGGAACGTGATCGCCATAGAAATTCCCGAACAGCGCAGAAACGAGCCGGTTTAACGTTCTTCCTCGAAAAGATATTTAATTCTCTCTTAATCCGTCTGGAGAATAGGACGTCACGTGAAATCGAGCGTCGTAATCTGCCCCTTGACCGAAAAACGGCTGCACGTTTTTCACGAACCGTCCGATTTTCTTGGAAGGACGCGGCTTTGCAAGATCGCTGCATGAGATCTGACGGAAAATTATGCTCGAACGATACCGAGAAAGCGCAGACTACGTGGCGCCCAGGCTGGTGCGTACGGCAACCTTAATGGTTCGGCGAGCGATGATAACAGCAACCCCATTAAGGTTCCGTTAAGGTAAACAAGCGTTCTTTCTTTCTTATAACCACTTTAGATGGCCGATCCGTGACTCGAGCTAGGGCTTTTTATAATGACTTCATCCCTGTGTAAGCGGAAATCTCGAAGGTGGTAACGTATTATTTAACCGATCGTGTTCCTTTCGCGAGTATCTCGTGCCAAACGAAATTACTTCGAAGCTGTTTCCACTGGAGATTTAATGGAAATCTCTGACAAGCCGACCGCCTCCAGCCTTCAGAATGGATCGATAGTGTAAACAATATTAACGTCTACGGATGAGCCATCCTAATTACTATCGAGACCAGGCACTAGGAATATAAGTTACGAGACAGCCAACGAAATTGAATTTCTACGTAGCAAGAGATTGTTAACCGGTTGCGTTTAGGCCGAGCCACCTGTATGCTCGTTTTTCTATAGAATTAGATTTAAGCGCAGATACTACGAGCTTGGCTGGCGAGGACAGCAGCGGCATATTCTTGGACTTTATCGGCGCATCAGCACTAGAATACGCGATGTTGGAAATACTCCAAGTGGACACGAGAATGACCTGAATTCGATAATAGTACTCGACAGCTGTATGACCCGGTCGTGGTTAATTTCAGATCGATGTTATCAGACCCCGTGGAACCAACGACCGATTCATTGCAGAAGACGGCGGTACACAATATCCACGGCTAATAATTTGATCGAAATCCCTTTGACCTGGAACGCTGCCCAATTCTTCGATGATACGTTCGCGGCCTGACGCACCTCGAAATTTGAATATCGCCCGCTCGTCGCGTTTACCAAATGGCATATTAATTCTGGCGAATTGATCGAGCCCCTTGGTAGAATACTGATGCGTAAATTAGTTTTGCATGACAAAAGTAGCAGAGGTTTAGTCACCTCGCCATTGTATTACGAATGAGATGTTAAATAACTGGAGGCTTACGCGCACTCGATCTTGGAAACTATCCAATTCTCGATATACGAATCCTTACATATTCGGCGGTACATACAGCATCTGCTCTGAGACAATTCTCGTTGCAGACGAGCTTCCAGGAATCAATTAGCCTATGCATGTTCGAGTCGGTCGAGATGCTAGTATTCTGTAATTCAAACCGAACTTGCTGGCGAAATTCGTGAGTCACCGATTTAGCGAGGTCCGGCAGTTTCACGCAACACGCGAAACCCAGATTCCGCGATGTATTTATTTTACGACACAGCCTCATTTGACGAGGCAATGTAATTTGACGACCGTTGGAAGTTGACGCATCGCGTCGTTTTCAATTCCACCCTCGTCAGAAAACGACTATTTTGCTATTGCTGTTTGTCACCTCTTCGTGCATTTCCTCGTTTAGAACGACGATTTAAGGTCGAGCCAGCCGGCAATAAGATACGATAAAATCGGTCATTCTAGAATAGGCTCTTTGAATTCGAACCTGATATCCGTCACTCGCTTTCACGTAGACGAGACTCGCGCTATCGTGCACGATCGCGATCCGTGCCATTCTGGCTGAAGAGTATTCCATAAAAAAGTTCCTCTGAAAGCGATCTCATCTTCCTCCGCTGAATCTTCACGGATTTCCACGTTAAGTTAAACGTAAATAATATTATTAAGACTGACTGTGAGTCAGTGGAACCTTGAGAAACTCGTGTAAAGATTGGGTCGATCGAGGCTGGCCTACAATTCGTCGGAATTGGGCCTATTTTCGTTGATTCATTAAGTGGATGCATGCGGCTTCTTTCTGTGGTTAGGCAGCGATCTGTATGAATCATCGTTCTTCTCAAGCAAGAATCGCGCTGCATCCTTCATGGCCAATGGAATTACATAAATAGATTCATTACTAATGTTACTCTTTGTCGCGAAAAAGTCAAATCTCTCTGTATTTCCTATACCTTCAGGCGTAGTTTTCTTTCCATTCTCTCGAGACAACCAATTTTCCTCTTGTAGTAAGCGATGTATACGCATATAGATTACAGGTCTTTCAGCCTGTAGATATAAATATGATAATAATAATCGCCTGACAGATTAATGAATCGCGAAATCGTCTTGTGCATCATCGACGTTTGTTACACTTTTTACTCCCTTATCAGTCTGACTGACTGCGATGACTTCATTACCATTTAAAACTCACCCGAGATACATACAGTGAGTGTGTGTGTGAGAGAGAGAGAGAGAGAGGCTAAATTGTTTCTTCAAGATCGAACGACGGAATCATTTGCGCGCCGCGTTCCGAGATATCGACGCCGTTTCTTTCCAGGGTCATTCCCTTTTCCAATCGACGAACACAATTGGTTTGCGAAGGGTTGTAACTTCGGATGGTGGGACCTTCTCCTGTAAGAATTTCGCGATAGTAAGCTACAAAATTTATGCACGGCCTAACGAGCTTCCGTGGTAACCCTTTACGGTCGACTTATGGGTGTTGCCTACCTGGTCAGGTGGCAAAGTCATTTCTTAATGCACCACCATGAGACTGCGTTTCGGCGAAGCGCCGAGGAATCTGTCTGCCAGCAAACAGCCAGCCAGCCAGTCATCTGCGGGCAGCGAAAGCGGGAGAAAAAAGAGTCGCTTTCTCGGAGTGCAATCTGTATTTTACGTAAACATCGTTTCTACGAAGTCTATCGGATGTTTACCGATACGCCGGTCATCACCAATTGTACCCTTTTTAGCTTCGCAAAAATCACGAACGACGCAACGCGCTTTACCGCCGTATCCCGTATCTCGTATATTGTATAATAAGTCGCCTTGCATCGACAAACGGAATGCGTTTCTCGAAACTATGACAAGTGAAAACGATCTGACTAGGAAGCGAGCGAGCTAGATCGCCGTTTCTCGCTTTATCCGCTCTCGACACCTTCGCTCGTCCAACGTTACCAAGTTTAGCGTGTACGAGCAATCTCACGCGGGTGTTGAAGCATGTTTCTTCTAACCAGTTACCAACGACCTACGATTATCATAAAACTTTATGCACGACCATATAGCCCATAGAGAACGGTATAAATCGTCGTAGAGACGATTGTTTATAGCAAAGATGTTACAACTACCGTCAACCGTTCGAAAATTGCACAAATCAGCGTACTGTCGCGCAACGATGAATTCATTAGCCGAGGATGTTTTCCTCGTCGAAAGGTAGGTCGCCGTGTCAGGTCAAATGCCGACACGAGTATCGCGATCGATGTCTGAAAATATAATAACCGAGGAGCTAACAGCCATATTGAAAGTTGTGATTATAGAGTCAACGATTAATTCATTATAGTCGCACGCTCGCTGATTCCTCGCGGTTTCCTTTGTTCGAGAACTGCCGTTCCTGAACTCGTTTACCCTTGACTCGTAACATAATGAAATTGCTCGCCGTTTCACGTCATAGCGTCATGATTCGCAGTGAGAAACGTACGGAAAAGCTTCGATCTTTCGCACAGAGTCACGGTTATTCGCACTATGACTAATCGCTTGTTCGTTCGGTTTATTTCGGTTACGGTGAAAATATCGCATCGTGCAATGGTCTCCCTTTAATAACGCACGATCGAAGCAGAGATTCGCGGCAGAAAGCACGAGAAGCAAGTGCACGTGGAATTGCTCAATTACCCGACGCAGTAATTCCACTTCGACCAGCATGTAGAAGTAAATCGCCGATGGAACGTGGCGGGTTTACCTTTGTAAATTGGCACAAAAAGACCGAACCACGCGATCGCGACGACAGCCGACTCGATTTCTTTTTCTCCTTCGTTTTCTTTACAGCGCAAGAGATCGACTACCTATAGAATTAAGGTGTTCTCCCGCGGTGAATCAGTGGTTCGACTCGAAGCATACTTTCGTCCGGAGTCCTATTTTTCTTTTAAACGAATCCCTCTAATTGGAACTACCAACGGTCCTTCCAAATTCTTTCTCTCTTTCGCCTCTATCGTTATCTGCTTCGCAGACATACCGACGAATTCACCTTCCTACGCCGTCTTTTCCATCTTATCTTTCTGCTTCGTAGATACCGCTGTCACATTTTCATTAATCGCGCGCCTGTTCGAACGAATTACAAGAGCAAACAAAAAAGCTTTACACTTCGCATTAACACGTAACGATCTCGTAGAATCATACTCGAGACTTCACGATGGATAACAGCTGTGCGTCTTCGATTAATGTATCCGGCGATCACTGCGAAGATTTGGCCATCTAGATCCGCGGTTCCCGCGAACCAGACAGAGTAGCCTTTTTGCGCGAAGCTGGTAGCTGGTTGTTCTTCAGCCGACTGAGATTCTCACCGACTTCGCTCATCTCCAAAACGTACGCTCGTTAATCAACGCTCTGAACGGAATTTTAATGTTTCACGCTCGTCCTCTTCGCGGAACTACTTTCGATCTATTTCCCCCTTGTACTCTCTGTATCTGGTGCTTTTGTCTGACGCGTAGACGATGTAACTTTCGTGAGACGTAAGGATCTTTTTTATCCTTCGACGATCACTCGCGAAGGATGTTAAGGAAAAATGTTGTATTCAAGCGTTCGCAAACGGCTGACCCACTTCGCGTTAGCTAACCATCTCTATCGTCAAGATAACTGTCTTCAAGGATCGCAGGCTCAAGCAAAATTCATTATCACATACGGATATTCTTATCAGCGTTTCGTGGTTTTCTAGAAAATCTCGAGCCGCGAAAGATACGGAAAGAAACGAGACGATTTATTAGTGCGTTTGACATATCCTTTTAGCGATTTTTTGTTAGAGCGATGCCGGCGAAAGAATCCACTCCGTTGATTAACACCCTGCGCGCGGAGCAGGTCGGTGACTTAGGTTCGACGAAAAGGGAACTGCGGTATCGTTGACCGAAGTCGCGGTATCGATTTCGCACAAGACTCCGGCAATAAAGAGTGGCGCCCAGCAGCCGTGGTATCTCCGAGGTTATACCTGCGGACGCCAGGTCGAGAATTTTGACGCGGATAAAAGTGGTTTGCGGTCGGTTGCCGCCCGTACTGCCAAGGTCGATCTAATCTTGGCTCCCATAGGTCAGAGGAACTGCATTTCATCTCGGCGCGTCTCTTAATAACGAGTCAGCCAGCGAGGAAAGTGCAACGAATATCAAAATAGTTCTGGGAAGCGAACAGTACGTCGGACGACTCGAACGGAAACCACTCGAGCTCTGAGTAGCAAGGGTGGAAAGCGTCATCGATGAGAGGCCGAACCGAAATAGAGGTATCTGGCATCTATTCGAGCTGGCTTGCGAGCTTTATTGCCAAGGACGAGTCGCGAAAGGATATTTCAAGGCGAATCGTCGTAATCTTCTGCACCGATGCGCTTTGTGAAAGTCGATCGACGAGTCACTGGCGTGGAACGGAGACCGTTAAACGATCTGCCATGTTTCGGTGCCTAGAGGGGTAAAGAAGAGAACGCGCCTTCCACGGTGTCTGCTTTCCTCCTTCCTTTCGATTTTCGAGACGTTTGTAAAAGAAAATAAAACCGAGCGTGACGCTCACTGGAAGCCGGTGGCGCGAACAGAGGCTGCGATCCGAGAGGCAGAGCATCGATAAGGATTCTCTCGCGTGCAATGGTGAGCGCGCGCGATCGTGCTCCGTAAAATCGAGCCACGATCTTAATCTTCGTCGACAAGGTCGATACCGAGGAACCCGAGGAGGCTTTACGACTTCCAGTTCCGTCGGCGTGGAAGGATCTTGCGAACTCGCTTCAGCAATTTCTCGAAGGCTGATGCAAACTGAACGCGAATCGTACCGCTTTGGAACATCGATTCGCGAATTTCACCGTTCCCCGTTCTCCGTTTGCTAAAGATTCACAGCCACGCGCGTACGAAATCAAGGTCGACCACGAGGCAAACTTGATCCGATTATCGAAAAATATTTTATCCCATATAATCAGACGGACGAGGCGACGTTCGTAAATCTGTTTCGCTATCCGACAACGGTAATTCCCCGTCCATCTGGCATTTAGCGTATCATCGATGGCGATTAGCCGCTAATCCCGACACGGCTCGCTTACCAATTCTCGCGTTCTCTTCGTTCGTTCGGCTCGACTTTCGTACTGAACGTTAGATTCTCGCGAACGCGAAACGAGATCATTCGTTCGTCATCCTCTCGTTCGTTTTTAAAACAGAAAAAAGTAGAGATTTACGAAAGCTTGTCGGGACTAACCGTATTAGTAACGTCTGCCTGCATGTCCGTGTCTTCCTCGACCCCAGCCTTGATGAGATCCTCATCCTTCTCGTTGTCCGAAGTATTCAGATACTCGTCGTAATCCTGCTCGAGACTCTTGGTCTTCGGCTGAGTATCGTCGATCTTCGAGCCGGCTTTGTTCGCTGGCTGATCGAAGCTCTTCGTCACGAGGCTGCTGGCGTTCTTCGACGATTTACGCTCGACCAACGAACTCGACTCGAGTTTGCCGGCTAAATTCTCGTCGAACTTCCTCGGAGACCGATGACCAGAGGCGGAGTTAACGTAGGGAAGGCCGGCGATCTTTCCACGATCGCGATCCAGCGGCCTGGTGAGATTTTTCCGCTCGTATCTGAAATTCCCGAAGTCGTCGATCTTCGCGTATCTGTCCATCTCAATGTTTCTGTAGTCTCTCTTGACCGTGAGTCTGGGAGTCGTTGGATCATCGGACGTCAACCTTCTGATGATGTCGTCGTAAGTTTTCAGCGGCGGTTTCTTCTCGCTTCTATAGAAATCGTTGTCGAGCTCGTCTTCGTCCACGTCCTCATCCTCCGTCTCCTTCGAGGCGTCGTCCTCGTCGTTCTCCGCGTCGTCGAATTCGTCCACGGGATATTCGTAATCCTCGAAGCTGTCGATCCTCCTCCTGTCGGTCTTCGAGTGGGTGGGCTTGGACTCGCTGAAGTTCGATCTCCTCCAATCGTCTAATCTCCTCGATGGTTCCGAGTCGCCGGAGCGATGTCTCTTCCTACCGTCGAGGCGCCAGTCGTGTCTAAAGATACCGATCCTGTGCTTCCTGCCGTTTTTCCACCAAGGACGATGCCCGCCGGGGCTGTTTCCACTGTACGCACGCGGTTTCTCGTAATCGAACCCGTCTTCAGCCGAATCGTAGTCCCAGGCGCGATTCCTCGAATAGTCGAGCCTGCGGTGGGTCCTCTCGGATTTCATTCTGTAGCTTCGACCGGCGTATCGGGGAGAACCTCTGCGTTTCTGTTCGTCCTCCTCGTACCAGCCGGTTCCGCGATAACCGCCTCGATGATACCTAGTCGGGTAACGCGGTTCGAACATCCGGCTGTGAACGGCAATCCTCGATGTCCGAGGATAGGATCTTTCGTAATAGGGGCGCACATCGTAATCATCGTCCTCCTCGTCCTCCTGATCCTCTCGGTCGACCAACGATCCATCCTCGTAGTCGAGTTCCTGCGACCAAGGCGATGATCGTCTGTCGGCCAGGTCATGACGATTTCTCCTCCCATTGAACGACTCGTGTCTGTGCCTGTGTCTGTGCTTGTCGTCGTTAGCAGTGTTTTCGTGTGGACGATGCCTAGCCTCGATCGCGAACAGACCGTACGCCATCAGAAGGATCACGAGTAACAGCAGCCTCCTGTCGCGCGTCATTTCGTCTTCGGGACCGTATTCCTCGGAGCACCTTACATTATCCTAGCGACAGGCGATCCTCGCGATTCTCACGATCGCGATTCCGAGCTTGGTCTGTTCGTCGCTGGAAAACCACACGGTTCGTTTGATTCAACGATGCATCGCGATCAAAGCGCAGTGGCACTTCGTCTCACCGAGATCCGCGACCGACCGGTGTCCCGATCGAGACATTAATGATCGGCCGTGTTTCGCTGGCAATGGCAGCGCGGATAGATCGCCAAAGGCGGTTATTAGTGGCCGAGCTTCGAGAATCAACGTAACGGTGATGGGATCACAGTCGAACCACGTGGTACAAATCGCGCGTGACCCGATGAAACATGGAATATCGAAACGTCCCGTACGACGCTTGCTTTTGGCCGCGTTCCAGTTCGCTCGATCCCGCAACAATGTCCTCCCAATGGAAAAAACTTCTACGATTCTCGACGCAACGTCGACTGCTCACGTCTCGCGCCTTCCTGCTTCGAACATCGTCTCCGCGTCCATCGCGCGTTTACTATCTTTCCTGTCACTCGTTCGCAACAATCGGATCCGGCCACTCGGGCCTCTAAACGGCCGATTCGATTTCGATGTACGATCGAATAATCGACGTGACTATCGTTTTCCTTCCCGACGCTCACTTTCCTCGAAAACGATCGAAACGCGCGCACGTCCTCGCCGCCGATACCGGCACACTGCTCGCTCGAGTCCAGCTACACGGAGATTACACGGAATCGTATCGCGGACCGAATGTCGCGGGCGACTGAGGCCAGCCTCTCTGGCCGACGGCTTGAGAGATCGCGGAACGCAGTGCGCATGCGTGCGGGCGATATTCGTCTCCCTCTCCCGCCCCCTCCGTCACCCTCGGCCGCCGACTTTTCTGCGTCCCCTTCGTCCCTTACCTGTGTGCTCTTGTGTGCCACCGCAACAACCGTGCACACGTTGTTTCACGGACTCCCAGTGGACGCGGTATACCTTGGATCTGGTATATACGTTCGATCGATGATTACGCTCCGAAAATTTCACACCGAACCAACATCGCTGAAAACTTTCGCTTTTCTTCGTCAAGTTTCGCGTCGTTCTCCTCTGTTCGCATTATTGCTGCCGTTTCAGTTTCTCTTCCACCACGTGGACGCACCATCTCCACTTGGCCACGATCTTTTACACGATCAACGCGGCGACGGGATTTACCCTGAGGCGATACCCTCTATGTCGATTATTAGTTACTTATCTATGCGGCTACTAGGCTATGCGTCCATATCGTCGAGAATTTTAAAGATCGATGAATCGTGCTCGCGTATCCTCGAACGAACAGCACGTATCGTCGCACGGGTTTTCCTTTATCTGGCCGCATGTAGCCATGGCAATCGGTACACGTGTTTCTGTCACGGTTCCCAACCGATTCGTGTAGCGTTCCGATTTTACGATCGTCCGGAGAGATCGACACCAGCGACTGGCCACCCTTTTCGTTTCCCATTCACTTTCGCGTCGCCATTCAGAGATTCCGAGAGGATTCGGAGTCCAGCGGTGCCTCGAAATCCGGTCGAAAGGCTGGGGCGAGAACGAGAGGTCGATAGAATCGCGATGCCTGGTTTACTACAACCGGTACAACGAGGACTGGTTTTTCGTCGCGTACGGAGGTCGTCTGATGTTTTTTATCGCGCCTTTTAAGCCGGCTGCTATACGCGCCACAATAAATAAACACGGTAGCCCTTTTCGACGGCTTCCGCTCCGATTCGATCGTCGATAAAGGCGCCCGTACGCGATCTATCACCGAGATGCATCGTTCCTCTGCGTCATCGGTCCTTTCCCATTCGAGCCAGAGAACGAAAAAAGGAAGCTACGTATCCTCTCGGACGATGCCAGCCGGCTCGTAGCATCCAATGTAGCATTCCTCTCGTCAAAGTATCATATCCGTCAGTCATCGACGCGTCGCGTCGCGTCTTCCACTTTCAATTCGATCTTTCCCTCGCGATGTCTTTGTGTCGCGTGTCCGTGCACCGTCGTTCGAAGCTCCTCGAGCTCGTCGCCTCGTTCACGGACGAGATACATCGTATGTATAAGAGGTAGAGTCAGACTGCACGACATTGGAGCAAATTGTACATGAAAATGCAAGAGCCTCTTAATCGTTTCACTTTTGCGGCATCGCGTTACCGATATTAATTCCTTGCCATTTGTCAGAATCACGAATACGGTGGAGCGGTATCGCGTCGCTGCAAAAACGACGATTAAATTGCATCCTAGTCGGAGATTTCGAGCGGTGCTCGTACGGAACGCGTGTAATCAGCCTGCCAGATAAATGATCCGAGGTGCCAGGTGAGAGGGGCGGGTAGACGAATAAATGACGCTCCGACTTCGACTCTGTAAGACACTGCCGTGGAATGCAGTCGTTTGGACGCGGCGTACCGAGAAAATTTAAGAGCCGCGACTCGACGCTTGTGTCGCTAACAAATTCCCGGTGATCTCGGTATGCATTTTTCGCGCAGTTATTAGCGATTACCTGAAGTGGCAAGCCGTCAACGACAGACGTCGCAGAATCGCTTCGAGCTCGCGCGATCAAATCTGATCCTGCCGTCTTTCTATTTCTGAACTCAAGCAGGTCGGAACGGCCACGACAAAAGACGCAAGCCGCTTTAGAGAACGGTCGCTTCCGCGGAATACCATCAAAATTTTCGTGGGCACGAAGCGAAATTAGTCACGCGGATTTAGCCACGGCTGCCGTGCCAACAGGCCGCTCTGAATGCATCGATTTGTTCAAGCAGGCAAAACACGTATCGTAGACGAAACTTTCCTCCGGTGGAAAAACTCGCTGATCTAGAATCGAAGTAACGTTTGACGGAATTGTCGTCCACGGGATCGTCGGTCTTACGCGATCGTCGTTCGTTTATTGCGTCTTTAACGATAATTGAGAACAGGAAACGACTTAGATTACAGAAACCTACGAGAAAACCGAGCAGAGATCGGCGTGTAGCGTAGCCGGGACACGCCGCTTTCGATCTAAAAAGTTTTGCCCAGGTTCAGGAGGTTATCTCGGCAGATTATGCTTCTAGGTCACATTGCTGCTCTCTGGAATGGTAGTTCGCGACGCTGGTTCTCTGTGTCAAACGCGTCTTGTCTCTGTTTTTCTCTTTGAATTCGTTACGAGTTATGTAACGTTTCACGCTTTGGGAAATTACGCTGGCGAATGATCGGTCTGCGAGCCTAAACCAGGGGGCAGCTCGCGAAGCGTGCAAATCGCATTTTCGTTGGCGATTCACGAACGCATCCGTGGTGAATCTGGTTTCGTACGGACTGTGTGTACCTGTAGATCGTGAACGCAAAGAACAGTGAAAGAACGGGAAAGAACGAGAAGGAGAACGTGTGGCAGACTCCGATCGCGATAAATGGAATTCCTTACCTCCATTTCCGAAGACCCCTCTCGATGGGGTGACCCTTGACATCTCGCAACCCCACTAAGCCTCCTACGCCACTCCTCTCCTTCTCGTTTTCTTTCACCGCGTTACCTTGGCACCGAACGTTGCCACGAAAAAATCCCGCTCGGAATTCGAACGCGCGTCGATATCATAGACGTTCGCGCCACGTCCATAGACAATGAAATTCCTCCGTTATTATTTATCGTTGTGCCGACACGCGATCTGATGTTAACGAACGATCGGCTAAACGAAGCTGCGCTTCGATCGCCGACTCACTTACCAGGACCAATCGGAAATAATCGAAAGGTAAACGCAAAAGAGATCAAACGAGGGACAGACGAGTCTACGACTTGCATCGTTCGTGTCAAATGGTAGGGTAAACAGAAGTCCGAGGAATGTTCGGTCGGTAACGGGCTCTCCGTCTGTTTGACCAATGATACTTTCGACTTAATATGTAATTAAACGCTTGACGCAACAGCTAATTTCATGGATCTCGAGACGTAAAAAGTCGTTCGTAATATCTCTCGACTTGATCTTAAACGATTTCCACTAGTCGCGCGAATTTGTTCTCCACCAAAAAACCGTTTCGTAGCTGCATAATTTCGATTTCTATGGCTCGATTCCTATCGCATCGATGGAGATCATAAGCCGAACATAGTAGGTTGTGAATGTAAGCGCCGTATTCCATGGCACGCGTCGCGTGAGCAATCATCGATTTACGGGATTACGAACGGACCACCCGTTTTGGAAACTGGCACCTAGTTTCCGTCGCCTCTCGGCAGATGGACACAAACAGCTCTTAGCGTTCGAAATTATGTATGATGATTCGGAAAAGATGCGGGAGTTTATGAGAGTATTCGATGGAAAAAGTCGATAAATTTTGCAGATGATTTTATTGTTTCGTTATCAAACGCGGTGCACCGACACCGTATTACGCATTCACAATCCTTTGGTTTACAGATGTACAGGTTACAGCTTACGTAAACTCTAATACCGTATTTGTGTTATATTTTCTTCTGCATAATTGATCTGCACCTATGTCTGAGATATGTTAAAGGCAGGTACAGGAGATACGTCGGTGAACACTAAAGAGGTACGATATAACACACTACGAGTAAATTTCGCGCCATTTGACGCGGTGTTTTAGAAAAGAAGCGTGTCTCCAAGAGGTGTAAATGGTGCAAATATGTTGCGATAAATGCGCCAGGCGTTAGAACTTGTTACTTATCACGGCACCGGTACGTCATTCTCATCAAAATCAACAGGATGAATCCGAAAGATCTTCGTTAAATCTTTTACTAGATCAATTTCATTTGAATTACATACTAACAAAGTCGAGCGTAAAATCCAACTATCGAAACGTCTTTCTGGTATGTTATATCTTACTCTATCTTACAGGTTTACTTGAAGAATCGAAATACGTCGCGTTCTATCATAGAAATCTACAAAACGTGCCAATATGACAAAAAGAAATAGCCATCATTGAAAAACGAATAAAGAAAAGAGCACGATGCCCAAGTATCGTAAAGCGAGGGTATTTCGTCACGGCCAATAGGAATATTGTATCCCTAAGAAAGCTTCCTTAAAATACTTAGAAAAAACGTTTGCGAATAAGCTTACACGCTAAAAAGTACAAGTTCACGACCGAGACTCTAACGAGAACATTCGACCGTTACATATCGAAACTGCTTTTTGATTTAAATTCTGACGATCTTCGATCGCAATTCGATTTCGTTCCGTCGGTCTCGCGCTTCTTCCTTTCGTCAAAGAGGATTCCATGGCGATGAAAGAAGACGCGAGACTCTTCCATCGCTGAATCCCCCCACCCCCACCCCCACCGAGTGCATGCGAAACGCGACGAGAATTGTTCAAACTGCTCACAATATCGTTGATAGAAGACCGATCAGAAGACTAACCGCGAGCGTGATCGAAGTGACCATAACGCTCGATGCTCCTGATAAATAAAGCTTATTCTTCAAGTCCTGCGGCACGTCGACGTACACCTTCTTTACACCGATATCTCGTATTAGCGTCGACAACGTCTCCGCATCGACCTTGTCACCCTCGCTCGACCAAACGGTTAGAGTTACGCTGTTCGTGAAGGAGCTATTCTCCATCAGCGACTTGATAACTTTCACACTGTTCGCGGCTAGACCAGCTCTTACAGGATAAGTTATCGGCTGAGTAACCTTCTGCTCTTTCAGGATGTTGATCATATTTTGGATTTGTTGCTCTGTGTATTGACCTTCGGTGACATTGTCCTTAGTGCCGTACCTGAAACACGAATCGATGAAGTTTCGAAATATTACGAACTTTTATATTCGTAGACGGTGACTATCGTTCTTACCTGGTGGTCCAGCCGACCGACAGCGTGTACTCTGGAAATGACGCCATGACTTGACTTACGAAGGCTTTTGCGTTCACCGCCGTTGTGTTTGCGTTCACCGGTCCAGGCAGTATATCCGCGTTAAGAAATACGGGGAATTTAGTCTGAGAACAGAAAGGAAAGCTGAGCGATTAGAACGAAAGCGGGGCAGATGTTGGTAACGGAAGGCTAGACGCGCTTAGGATTGTCGATCGTGAGGGACGCGTGGCCATCGAGGTGATCGAGGCAAAAATAACGCTTCAGTACTGGAATGTATCGTTTGACAGAAGCGATCGGTGAAACGAAGCACGAAGGACTTTGTAAAGATGCACGAGTCGATCTATAAATACGCAAACGGTATACGTACGTTATTGCGGACTTTCTCCAAGATAGGCTTGCTCGCGTTGAAGGCTTCGATGCTCTTGAAGTCCAGCTTGATGCCCTTGGTAACGTTCTTCTTGATCACGGTGTTGAGGAAATCGTCTAGCGACAAGTTGCTCTCAGACGCCGGCGGATGTGCCATTATCGGTATCGGTGAGCTATTATTGCTACCGATCAGTGTGCCCAACACAACGTCGGCCTCCAGCATCATGATCTTGGCTTTAAAGAGGAGAGCCAAGTTTATAACAACACGTATGTATATCGGTACGAGTAGGAAAGAGAAAGAGAACGAGGAAGGGCAAAGAGGGAGCAAGGAGGGAGGCAGCAGTGGTACATCTGAGAAGCGCGAACAGCAATTGCGCCGCGAAACGAGAAAGAGGAGGAGGGCGAGAGGGAGATACGGCGGTAGTGAGAAGGAGATGAAAAATCGGCTGGTTTCAGTAGTCGCAGACACGTGCAACGAATATCGATCGATGCCTAAAGAGGCTGCGAACCAACAGATTTCAAATTCCTGCTCCGGTGCTAAGTACAACTTTTTAGATTCTTCGCGCTCGTGGAGGCTGTGAGAAAGCACTTGGGCTCTTCGCACCTTCCACCCATTCGCCTATTCGATCACGTACAAGTGTTTCGTTCGTAGAAACGTGCGACCGACTTGCAGTTGATTCTAGAAGGAGAAGACGCACGCAGCCACCTTGACACATATTTCTCGCGATCGTACATGTCACGGGTTCCTTTATACTTTTCCTGGATATCGTTTCATTGATCGAGGCATGATTGCGATGACAGCGACCCACCTGGCGAAGCATCGCGGCGAAATCGTCGAACGACGTAAAACGACAAAGAGGAACAGGTTCGGCTTTCGTTCGTTCCGCTTTTGTCGCGGACGACGCGATCAATTACGGAATGGGAGGATCAAGGTCGTACGTATCCGGAGACTGACCTTCCTCTACTCTACAACGAACGTCGTTGCTGGCGTCAGAGTCTCATTGAGATTCAACGAGGGTGACTGGTTTGTTTCTCGAAAATCTTTCGCCGACGTGACCACGAAGGCGATACCATCTTCCTGAATATTAATTAATACGAATTTTAAAACATCCGGTATCACGCCGCAGCGTGTTTGAAATATCGTTTGGTTAAACGACCCTCGACCTCGTATGTTGAAACCGCCCGAAGCGTTTAATCCCGATAATTGGTGTTAAGCTCGCGCGATTTGACCGGTGCAAACATATCTCACGTGGCTGATGGGGTTACAAGCGTGTCATAATATGGAAAATGCGTGGATGCCATATTTCGAGAAGATTCATTAACTTAATTAATTAATAAGGTGTAACAGGCGATCGCGAATCATCTGGGAAATGAATTTCTTCTCATCAAGCTGTCATTATTACCGCGTTCTTTGAAATCTGACACCTCGTATACATGCGATGCGATTAATTTCTCGCGGGGCGACTCGTTTAAAGGAAATGATTATTATCGGCGGTACATTGGAAGTTCAATGCTGAACGTTAAACGCGGTTGAAGTTTCTCGGTTTCTTGTTAACCGGCGCGTGGCATTAAAGACGACAGACTGTGACAGCTTGGAGTGCCGAGTTTCGATATCGCGGATCTGGAATATTTCCGCAAAGCTCGTCGACGCAAAAGGTATCGAACAAATTCTATTTGGATGATTAACGTGGTCTCAACTATTTCACCGGTGAGATCTCGAAGTGATTGCCAAGCAGATCACTCCAATTACGCGATCGACGTACCTGATACAAGTGCGTTCTCGAGTTTCTCCTTTTTGTCCACGGCATGCTCCCAGATGATCTTGGTGAGATTGCCCTTGATGTCTGGAAAGAAAGTGGCTACGTCTACAGAGACGTTGCTGGCGGACATGGCAGCCTCTGAAACAAGCAAACGTCGCGTCTAGTTAAAGAGATGAACGGGTCTCGACCTTCCGCATTAATATTCTCCAGGCCTCTCGACCTTTGACCCAATATTCGGTGGGGTCGTTTCATAATTGAGCGGACTGCGAATTCCTCGTGAACCAGCAGAGGGTAGGAAGATCCGGAGAGTTTTCGGGGGAGGGGCTGAATGACGGAGAATTTCGCCCTACTTTGCACATTGTGTCCCGAGAGATCGATAATCTTATTCGTTCGTTACCGTCGTTACCTTCTCCGCTATTGTAGAAGATCGTTTGCGCAACTACCAGGAAAAACAAAAGGAGAGCAGCATCGCCGAATCTTCCTGTCCGATTCACCGATCTTTTTCTTTCGCTGCTTTTCCATAATTGTTCGCCCGTTTCGCTTTCCTAGGGACATCGTTCGCACAAAGAAAGCAAGAAAGAAAGAAGCATCGTTGATGAAAATACGGGGATACTTGGCAAATTTTGCCCGGACAAATCGATACGCGACGAACCCCCGATACAACAGTTCCAACTGACCCGTTTCCGGTTCAGCAGATGTGTGCAGGGATGGTTGTACGCGTTGGTCGATCGACTACCGAGCCGCAAGGGAGAACGGTGCACTTTTTAGCACGTATGAAACGGGGAGTAGAGATCGGAGCTACTGAAAATGGCCAGGTTATTCGATGATATCGCGAAACGCATATAGGGTAAGAAAGGTAAGCGTAATATTTATTTTAAGAAAAATTTATCGACTTTGCCGAGAATTTCTTCGCAGCGCTATTTTCAGAGATCCAGCTAGATCTATATTCGTGCGTTGCGCTTTGCGCATGAAAAGTATCCGCCGTAACAGTGTGGCATTCGTGTGTAAGAAATAACCAGCGGAGAAAAGAAGAATATCCGATCGATCGGTCTTTTATTCAAGTTATAAATAATGCAGAGAGCCCACGGTCGCGCAATTATGCGAGTATACGTAGAAAGAAGAAGGACAATCGTAACGAGTAATATCTATACACTTTAGATCCGTCTATCTCGTCTTCTGCGTCCACGAGTCTGTTTGCACGGAATCGTATCCTGAAACGTATCCTCGCCGCGGCGCTTCCGACTTCCGACTAAATTCACATTTTCAGTTTCCGACTCGCCGATTCCGTACAGAGAAGGACGCGTCTGCGAATCGGTGGTCGAGCAGCAGCTTTACCAAGAAGAATGCAACACCGGCCCATTCTTTTCCCTCTAGAATGGCCGGCTGTTCTTTGAACCGACAGTTAGCACACGCCTAGAGTTCGAGGCGAGATTGACCTCGAATGAGCACGAGTTACACCAACGACGCACTAATTGGCTGAACAATCGATCGTTTATCTCCTAGAAGCACGATGGTTCCTGATAATGCTTCATCCTGACGTATTCGTTTCCGATCATCGTATCTTTATTCTATAAGGGGAATTCGTATCTTTCTGATTCGATCGTTCTGGACTTTGAATTACGGTTACGTAAACCTTTCATAAGTTTCAGCGCGTTTAAAGTGGTATATCTCACCTTGTGGATATTAATCCTTAGCAAATAAAGGACGGAGCTTTTATCGCGGATGAGTTATCGACCGACCGCTATCGCGATTTCTGAATATATTTTCCAGTATCAAGAGACACGCGCGATTACGCTCTTCTTTCGCCTAAAACTCGCGAAAGTTCTCGTTTCGTTTAGCGAGAAGCATAGACGCAGGAGTCGTTCTTGCTCGGTCCCCTTAAGTGAAAGCTAGTTTCACGCGGTAGACTCGGACCGGACTCGGCCCTCGGCTACTTTCCACAAGCTTAGAGCGGAGTTTTGCAGGCGTACGGATTTCCGGCGGAATTTACCGCGATACAGGCTGATATCGAATTTAGTCCGTTGAGCCGATCGAACGACTCTGTAACTTACAGGCGAATCGTAATCGAGCCAGCTGGAATCCGACTTCCATTCGCGGTTAAACTGTCGGAAATTCCAATTTCCACGTTAAGCGTCGATCGGATTTCAGCGAAAATCAAGGCCTCGATCGTTTGCCATAGCTAGTCTCCACGCGTTTCCCTCGTTTCCGTATGGTTATAGGGGATATCGCTCATATCACGGATGTGTTTGCCATGTAGGGTCGCATATTGTACACAGTATAGGTAAACATACAAGCTACTTTAAATATCGACTGTGCCTAAACGTAACGCGCAGTTTATTTGATAGATGTGCGACGAGACGTCATCGATACAGGGTTAAACTTTCGAACTAATCTGTAGAATTTTCCACGCAGTCATAACGTCGATCCGATGAAAAATCTTCCTACGAAGTTTCGCCGACATTGACGCGCCGTAAAAGCCGAGCCGAACTTTAAAGAGACGTCTGTTACCCTGCCGATGACAAAGTAGTCTTGATACGATAATAACGCGATAGATTGTACCGTGATCTATTTTCTACGATACGATACCATGCAAGATTGTTGGTATCGCGTGATACGCGATCGGACAGGAAAAATTAGAAATGTCACGCCCTGTCCATTTTAAGCCCAGATTCTATCACGAATTCGTGACGCAATCGAGAATTTCTATCTCTTGATAAGACGCGCGATGTTTAATTCGATTCCTCCTGCGCGTACGCTTCTATAAGCCGATAACAACAAGTCGGTTCAACGTTGTATCGGCCGTATTCCGAAACTTGCCCGAGTTTCCAGGACTCTGCATCGAATAATCCTTGTCCATGTAATCGATGCGCACGTACGTCATACGAGCTGTTCCAGCGATACGAGAATATAGGCATCAAAAGATAAATTGTTTGCGCGAAATATCCACTCGCGAATGCCGTGTACGAAATCTTCGTGCAATATTTTTGTCACCGATTGAACCAGGACTTTGGTTCGACTGGTGACAGATTCGAGAGATTTCCTTCTATACCCGAACGAAACGTTCTTTTTCTCGCGCAATAAAATCTCTGCCGAATAATCTATACGTCGTGTATCAACGAGAATCGAAAGATCGATTGAAAATTCATCGCACGATCAAACTCAGGTCGAACACGTCCGACGATCGCGTAACCTAACGAGATTAAGCACGGCATCTTCTCGTGAGCAAATATCTCGCGTATACGCTCGTTTCTCTTCCTACACCTACTTAGGTATCTACGTTTGATATTCTCTCAAGAATTACGATTGACACGGTACAAGGTTCGCAAGAAATCAAGAGAACTCGTTCGTGCGAAACGAATGAAATCATTTTGTTCACGTTCCATTGCGAAACTGTTCTCGATATGATCCGGATTTCGTCGTAATCTTCGTAGCTACAAAGGACCACGTTATGTCGTATATTTCTTTCACGTTCTTATCTACCTATCGGCATTTTACCGAAAATGACTAAACCTGTGTTCGAAACGACACGGCGGATCTAATCGTTTGATATCTCGTTACTGGCTCTAATCACGCGACGAATTTCATCATGATCAAACAATTTCACACCTTATTGTATTTATTGTACCGAAATTAGAACACGGCTCTCATGACTGATAATACCATCGAGAAATACACGATATGAGTCACCTTCCTCGACTTGTACGTAGATAAGAATGTACTTACCAAACGCCTCCAGGTACCTCGGTAAACACGTTATACGCCTTACGTAAACGAATTCGGGTTCCGACGAATCGCGACACGATGTCGCTGTTTGCGATTCTCATTACAATTAACAGCTTGGAAATAAAAGGCTACGAAGAAACTCGAATCGATCTGATCGATTTTTTCCTCTTCGTTTACGTTGTACCATCTTTCGTTGCCTGTGTCTTTCTCGTTCTATTCGTTATTTCTAGTACGTTACCTGGCTATCGTCCAGTTCGCGCAGACAACTTTCTCTCAGTGTGTACCTAGTTTTTGCAAATTTCTGCTCTAGGATTGGAACAGGTAAGATCGAGTACGACGTTGTCGTGGTGGAGAAGGAAAAAATCGTTTCACATGGTCAACATACAATTTTCAAGAATACCCATGTTTCGCGCAATGAACGCACCATGTCGCACGGCTTCTTCCTCCGTATTTCTCCCGTAGAGGTCTCTAATAATATTTACGGCAAACGATACGCGGTCAAGCGGACGACGCGCTCTGTAGCATGTTTATAAATGACAGTCGCTCGTTAATTAGTTCGCCAACGGGTGCTCCTTGTTTATCGTTGTTAAATAGAAAATCTCGCGTATTGATTGCCGGCCAAGTCGATTAGCCTAATTAGGGCTATTAATACGTTGGTTATGGGGCACAGTCATGCGAAGTTTAATTTTTCTCCGCTAATTGTTTGCGTGTCTCTTTCGGTCGCTTCTACGCCCCTATGTATAATTATCCTGGGAATTCCGTAGACGCGCCCCTTTGTGCTCGCGTGAATGCGCTCCAACGTTATCTCAGTTTCTTAATATACTCGCGAATTATAACGATGCGTTTAATGAAATTGCACAGTTACGAGCTACGAAAAATTTAACGCGTGGCACGCAACATTTCACAAAAAAAGAACGCCTCTTCTTTGGTGCGTTCGAGAGCTGCGGTCGCCGGCCAGAGATATGGTCGAAACGATCGCAGAAATCTTTCTTCGATAATTTCCTTTCTTCCTCTTTCCTCGACTAAACCGCAAACGATACCGATTGTTGCTACAACAAAGTACAACGCGCGCCATAATTTCAAGGAAAGCGAATACAGCTTACAGTCCTTCATCTCGCGAGTTTCAAGATCTCGAATTCACGAGAACGAATCAATCGAATGGAAACGGCTATTTTCTGACAGCGCGTGAACAACGATGGGCAAAAAGAGCGCTAAAAACAGTTTATTTACGTACTATTTTTGCGCGGCACGTTGGTTCGCATATTCAACGGAGCAACGGTAATCTATTTTTAAGAGGGGTTCGCGATACAAAGAACTCCGGTGCACGGTTAAAATGCGCTGGAAAATGCCAACACATCGAAGGAAAACGAAGCAGAAACGAACGAAGATCAAAAGCACGAGGAAAGTAGCCGAAGAAGAAGGTTTACGAGCATCAGAGAGGAATAGAGAGAGAGGAGGGGGGAGGGGGCGAGGAGAAGGAAGAGAGAGAAAACCGGGTTACGCCCAACCTATATGTTTGCATTTCGAAATTAATCGCGTTTCTCCTTCGGCCTGTACGCCACGATAGAGTGAGATATAAACGCTGAGCTTTAAGAATCAATTGATCAATCTCGTTGTTCACCGGCCGTGCGAAATCGGTTGCTATTCTCACGCGACCGTTGCCAATAATTGATCGGCTATGGTTCTCCTTTTCAAACACTAAGAATCGTCGGGATTTAAAGCGTTGCTTTCGGATAAAATCGATAGCGAGCAAAGGCGAATTTCTACTGTCCTCCGACAATCCTAATCCGCGAAACAAACGGAAGTACATGCTCTTGAATTTCTCTGCCTCATTGTTTCGAGTTACGATCTGCGAACTGTGAACCGCCGAATGAACCGAGCGCTGGATTAATTGCACCAATTTGCGACACATTTGGAAAGCCCTCGAAAACTCCAATCTATTTTTTTTCGATTCTCGCGACGAGTTCGATCGCGATCGCGAGCTAACGCGAGCTAATGACAGCGTTTCTACGACACCGTAGGAGCTTCGAGAAGAATTTCGCGCGCGATTAATCGCGATTCATCGTCAAGCCAGAGAGAAAGGTATAGGACTCACGGATCAATGCCAGGAACAGGAGACTGGTCGCCGTGGTCGTGATACTCTTCATGGTCCCTCACGGTGAACACTGTACACGTTTTGAGAAAAAGAGAAGCGAGATGATAGACGCGCGAACGACGAACAGGCAGGCTACTTCGGAAAAGAAAGAGGGAGAGGGCAGAACCGGCGTGGCTCTGGTTGCTCAACGACACCCGGTCAACTCGGCAGCCTCGAAACGACTGACTGTCGTCCCGTTGCGTCGATCGATCCTCGAAATCCAACCGTACACAATACGGAGCCGCGTGCACGGAGCTGCCGTCGCGCCGCACCGCGTCACTACGCTCCACTCCGCTCCACTCCGCTCCGTTCCGCTTCGCGCCGGCTCTCCTGGCCATATTTCCCGATGTACAGGACAGGACCCCGTAGCACGCACACGTGTCCGGCACCTCACGGTCCCAGACAGTCGGTGAAACGTGGGGTGAATAACGGACCGTGGCAAGGGGC
Organism: Bombus haemorrhoidalis; assembly: GCA_014825975.1. Lineage (NCBI taxonomy): Eukaryota > Metazoa > Arthropoda > Insecta > Hymenoptera > Apidae > Bombus > Bombus haemorrhoidalis. The sequence goes on from CM026164.1 coordinate 13,269,968, forward strand.
AGCAGGTACAAGGGGAAAGGGTTGCACTCCTCGTTCTTTCTTCTTCTCGATGCGTGAAAAGGGGCAGTATGCGTGGATCGAATTAGAAGCCGTTTTACAAAAAGAAAGGATTCGCAACGCGGTCGTTGTTTAACGCATCGCGCGTTTATCGCCTCTTTCCTATACGCGATACGGATCTCCGATAAATTCAATTTTCGGATTTCCGTGCCTGCGAAAATTTTCACGGCTTTCGGTTGGTCGAGGTCGCATCGTATCGCAGATAATGAATTTCGTTAACCGTTTCTACCTGCAAAAAATAATATCCGATAATAGCGTTTAGCATAGATGCATGAGTTTAGCAATAGTTATATTGTGAGCTCGGTTTTTTTTTTTTTTTTCAGTGTGTAGGTCGCTTCGCGTCGTTAAAAACGAGAGATTCGTGCCGCTGTTAGCTTTACAACCTGTTCGTTAACGCCGATAGTTTCCGAGGTAAAATTCAAACGATCTCATTAATTCAACTCTCGTTTTCGACTGTTCGTAGCGCGAGGAATCAACGCAGAAGAAAAACGGAGCAACAAGGAGCTCGGACATCCATCGAGGGATAAGGTAAAGCTTGCAAAACCAGGTGGCGCGTTATCAGGAAATTGTTCGAATAAAGCATATAATTGATAACCGGATCGATAGCCGTCGGTTTTACCGCGTTAGGTAACCGAAGCATCTGTACAAACGGTGTATATTTTTGCGAATCGTAGCGCAGGCTTCGACTAAGTGTAACGCGGAAGCGAAATTTTATCTGACCGCGACGCGATACATCTACTTCGGAATAATACTAGTGTTGCCGTGTTCCAGATTCGAATAATCGATAGTCCCCGATTAATTGTTCGTCCTGTCGGAAGGTTCGTTTTTCGGCTTGGACGATCACGTTCACCTCGAAACTTCGATGCACCGGGTCAAAGCGAAGCGGTTGCAAAGACGCGCGCATCTCGTTGGTGAAACGATATCGCTTAGGTTCTTATCGCAAAAGCTTGCTTCGGGATATCGAGTGTTTTCGTCGTATTCCGATCGCGATTTCAGCGAAGAGAAACTGCGATGCCAACTGTTTTATATTTGTTTCATTCGCTCGTATCACGTAAATTGGACACAATTTTGTTTCTAAAGCGATTGCTCAATCTCGCCGCTATTGTTGATCGCCGGTGCACGAAAACATTCGAGCAATTACAGCGAGCCACGCACGCGCGAGTCTGTCATTAGCATTTTAAAACGCAGCCATCCAGAAATTGTAGCTTGACGAAAAATTTGTTACTCCACGCGACATGTGTTCGGCACACGAGCCCTAAACGAAGCATAAAGCCGACGACAGGGGTCGTTTCTCAGATCGGTCGAGGGTCGCAGGCTTGAAACATCTGTCGAGGGTTCGCGATTCCAGGGTAACCGTACTGGCGTCAATTTCGCAGAACGTTTCGCTTCGATCTCGCCACAATCGTAGCGCAGCTCCAAGGAAATTTACGAAACGACGAGTCATCGATACGATTGCCGACTCTTCATCACCGTAGAGACAGGCGCGTTAACAAATTTACGCGCCAGTCGGGTCGCCACGCTATCCACGGAAAATAACTGACTCTTATCTCGCTAGTTGGATGATGTACGCGAGTTGAAAGACCGAACGTTCCATGGGTTCGATCGCATGTTCCGTGAGCATTCTCGATACACCGATCAGGCGTCGCGAAGGATCATACGTCGAAAATACGAAGGAAAATACGGCAATAGTCGCGTATAAATATTCCATGAGGTTTTGAATAGACAGATTTTTCGCGAATACCTCGATGCCAATTTGTCGAAATACCATGATCGATCATTTCCCTGTGTGCCAATTTTTTGTAAGAGTTAGTTCCAGAAAGAAGAATGGAAGAAAAAAGAAAGAGAGAAAGAAAGGTAGGAAAGATGGAAAAATCGAGAAGGAGAGCGTAATTATCCGTGGTGAAGAGGTCAATCTCGTTAATAGGTTAATTCCTTGTGCGACCGTCACGCGATTTTTACGAGAAGGACGCGACATTTATTTAATCGTGGTAATGGCGATCTGTTTGATACTTCCGAAAGTTTCGCGGCACGAAAGGAGTGGAACTGCGTGGTTGGACGAAACAACCGACTAAAACTCTTGGGAAATTTCTTCTCTCTTGTTGCTTGCCCCCATTTGCCAGAGGAATGATACGCGTTATCCCGTAAAATCTACAATGTCATCAAGGACGGCGAGAAAGAGAGGAGAAAGAGGAAGAAGGACGAAAGCATGACCCGGTAAAGAGATCATGAATGTTTAATTTCATAAGTTTCCGTGTGTCGTAATATGCGGGAAGCGTTTCGAACGATATTTTTCCAGGACAAGAGACATTATCACGAGCCTCGTAAACACTAGGTATGAACAGGCTCGTGGTGACGTCGTCTACGAATCGCCCATAACTCCCAGACTTGTCCTTGACTCGTTTCACGAGCGGGGAGATGCGGACCGCGCGAGCAAGGAAATGGAAATGCATCGGCGCATTCCAAATTTTCCAGGTCGACGCTGCCCGTTCATGGGCGCGCCAGTGTACGCGTGTACATGCGCCAACACTCGCGCGCACCCTGTACTCAGGGCCGATGTTTCAGATACAATAGAAAAATGGGAGTTTCCCCGAGACAATGTGGAATACTCTGCTTTGTAGCGCGAATCGAAGCTTCCCCTCGGTTCTCCTTTCTCTTTCCCGTCCCTCGCTCTGCCATTCGTCTCTCTCCTTCTCCGTCTGTCCCGAATACTCATAGATATCCTCTTTAAAGTTCTCCACAGAATTGAAACGGACCGGCAGACGTGACAATTAGACGTTCCGCTGTCTGCATATGTATTCGTCAGTTCTTTCCACCGAGGAGGAACATTCCACCGCTGTGCTATGACAAGGAAATCAAAGACAGACGGACAGACAGAGACGGCGCAGGAGTTCGCGACTCGAGCACCGGAGCGCCCCTAATCGTGGATCGAAGTAGAGTCGTCTCGCGAGCGAAGATTCCAGCGAAAGAAGCGTTTCGATGCGAAGACGGGTGAACGATGCTTCGTCGGCTATTGATTTTCAGCCGCTACCGCAAACGCGAGGAAAATAGTGTCGCAAGGACTCCCCGACGTAATTAATTTTTTAATGGCAGTGGCACCTTATTTTCGTTCGATTAATCCGTAGTCGTTGCGCCTTACGTGACTCACGTGCTTCGTTGTTCGGGATTAACGATCATGTGGTTATTCACTTTTAATTTGCATGTTTGTGTTTCATTGGCGCGCGCTGAATCATTTATTTTGCCATTTTATCGAATCCTATGATTATTCTCTGGCTGCGCGATACTACGCTGCGCGTCGTGAAACGCAATGTCGTCCATTCTATCGCGTGTATCGTGTATCTATGAATCGCCTACCGTGTTGCGTTCCTATCCTCGCTGGCTCTCCTACGTTGTTCAACCATCCACTCGCTAAGCCTGGTTCGATGGGATTTCGAGAACTCCTTGACGACGGTTCGAAATCGACATTGATCGCATGATCGTGCTACTGAAAGGCCAGATGTTACATATCGCTGTTGTCAACGACGAACGTTATATAATGGCCGAAATCGATATGGAACGATGCATCTCTTACCAACAGCTGGAAAGTAAGATTGGTGAAAGAGAATTGCCGGCCTCTCGGTCTTTGCAGCAACTCGAGAAATATTTCTCGTTAACGGCATAATGACTTTTTTCTAATAAGCAATGGATCTTTTTAAATTTATCACGACGAATAATAGAGTAGAACGTGCGAACACGGCTCGTAGCTATCGCGTCATCTTTTATCTAATCGCAGGCAAACATGGCTGTTTCAATACATACGTATACGTGGAGAGGAATATAAAATTCAATTGCTGCCTTTATACATTTAGAAGAGGAGATGAGCGTGTTGCACGCTGTTATCAACGAACGATGAGTGTGCGCGCGTGATTACTCATCGATGATAAAGAAGTTAGCGCGTCGTGTGTCGCAGATGTTCTTGTATCCTTCTAAACAGAGCAAAAAGTTTTGTACATGATCTTTGCGAAAATGAATGTAACGTTCAGACAACTACATGTGGTAGTAAAAGTATCGAGTTTTTATTAAAATACAATAGAAAATCTGAAACGGCCAGGAGCTTTGTCGTGTGTTTCGTAACTACAGAATAGAATTATAACTAGACGATAATTGCACTTGATCGAAACGCGATAATTTATGCTTCGTAAAATGAATCGGCATAAATCATTGGCAATCTTAAAAACAAGTAATAAACAAGTAGAAAACTTAACGCCTTTCTCCACGAGTTTGGCACAAGAATAGCATTCGGAACAACAGGAACATCGGTATTGGCGATAAAATTATTATTTATCGTACGCTAATCAGCGTGTTATGTTAGGCTGACCTCAGACTACACTAATATACCTATATATATATATATATATATTGTCAATATTTCATGGTTCTCAACTAAAAGGATCCAATATATTGTCAATACAATATTGTTAATTAACGAACAGATCTTTCGTTGAAAACCCTAAAATGTCGACAATATTATCGATTGTCTGAGAGCGCCTTTAAACGACGGCCGCAAAAGTTGGCATCTATTACCCTATTAACGTGACTCGCCGTTTCTGTTCGTTTACTTATATTCATGAGCATGAACGATGCTTGTGATTCGGTAATTGCATGGCTCTGTCGACGTATCGAATCATTCGTGTTAGAACTAATCGTATCTATTTGCATTTGATTCGAGTTCCATTAATAAAGATTAATTAGAACATCGTTCATGACCTTCTCGCTTCTATCAGTCTTACGTTTGATTTTTGTTGAATAACATAAAGATAGGGAATGTATCGTTGGATTGATCTAGCTGTCTTTCTTTTTACCATTAAACCGAGGTACAAACGTGCAACACTCGCAAGGTTCCTTAGCTGAACGTGATATGTACGAAAATATTTCAAAGACTCGTGGACTCGAAACGTAATTCATACTACGCATTAGAAGATCTCTATTTCCTATAACGTTCGATAAACCATTCCATAGGAATTCGATTCATTTTGTCTAAAATCCTAAATGTTTGAATCCGGTTAAAACGTTAATTCGCGCGATTGATACGGCGTTGCGTTCAAATACTTTGACACTTTGTCGTAGTAGGAGAATCCTCCGATCGTTAGTCGCATCGACGCCACCCGTCCAACACGTTTAATCCTAGTCGATCGACTAGATCCATTGCTAAACGTTTTCTCTCCTCTCCTTTATTTCTGATTCTGAAGCTTCGGCTGTAGATCCGTGTTGAAGCATTCGATCGAATTAAAGTATAATTTACGATCGTGTCTGACGTGCACATCGTCACTACCGTTGCTCTTATCCAAATAGATCAGTTCTGATTTGTTCGCCGAAGCCGTTGCCGTCTCTAGTTTGGAATTCTGTAAACATCATCACGATTCTTGCTGCTTTACACGTCGCGAACGACTTGAATTCGAGGTTTAATCGTAGGTTACCTTGTCGCCAGCCACCGAGTTTGCACGTTGCTTGTTCAAGATGTATAATATCGCGATCGTGAACACTATAAGGGATCCCACGAGCACCATAATCGCGCCAGCATATATGAATATATTCGGCAGAGATAGGAGCTTTTTCAGCTCGTCGACGAACTTGTCAGTGGCCTCGACTTCCAACGCGAACCACATCACTGGGAAATAAATGGTCGGTACGGATCTGAAAAGCCTAAATGGAAGTCTATCGTGAATGCTCGTCGTCTCGTTACATCCATTTTCTTCTTTATTTCGGCCGTTCTTCGGTCTAAACGTACTTACGACACAGAATATAACGGTTCTAGCAGCACGTTGATCTGCAACTTGGCAGATACTTTCAAAGGAATGCCGGTTTTCTGAAAAAAAAAGAAAAAAATCCATTTGATTATTAGCGATCGACACGCGCAGATCGAAGACGTGTTATTCCATTAATTCGAATCTTTCGTTACGTGGTTGCCGCGGCAGTTCCGATCTAACGATAAAGAACAATCGATTGTAAATAGCTGATCTAATAACGATAACGGCGATTGCTACGTCGCGGACGATAAACGACGTTAATGACGAAGTATGTCCGATAACGACGTGTCGCGTGGCATCGTACGTAAGGAGCTCGTATCGAGGTCGTTGCAGATGTTGCAATGTTCCGTCCGAGGTCGAGTACGTGAACAGAATTTAGCGGATGGCAGCATGCAAGGAAATAAAGTAGGAAATAGTACGGTAGTGGGGAAATTCTAGAAACTCGAAGATGGTTGAGCTCGTTGAACGTATTTACCGGCTCGAGCGTGATGAAGAAGTCATGTTCCTCATCGGGATTAAGTCCGGTGACTTGTTCTTTGAGACTAGGATCGGCTCTGTTGAAATGAGGTAAGCTGGCAAACACAGGAGCGCCATAACGACAGGCGCTTACGTTCAGTAGACCAGCGGGAGTGCATTTTCCGTTGCAAAAACAGTTTCCTATGTTTACTACGTCTGGATCTTCTTCCGGGGCATTTGTGGCCTCTGCCGAGTGTTCGGCCTCGAAAAAGTCCTCGGTGGTGGTGGTTTGCTCGAAATATTTGGCCTGGTCGTGAGGGTAGCGTCGTCTCGTATTGTTTCCCAACGTCTTCTCGCTGAGATCGTACCGGTAGCCCTCCAGGCCCATGTGATCGGTCGTCTGCGAGTACTCGAACGTCAACGGCCTGCGAAGAACGGAAAAGCAAAACGGTCGTGATCGATCCGATTGGAAGTCGTAAGGGATGCGATTTGCTCGGAAGCGAACAATGGCAAACCTATTGACTCCACCTACGGAGAGGCTGTCGCGTAAACGGCATTACCGGATGATCCAATTTACGTGTCTCGAAGGTTAACGAGGGAACTTGTGAATGAAAATTGTCTAAGGTTCAACGACGCTTAATTTGCCGCGAACAGACGAGAGTAATTAGCGAGCGGCAGCGCGCGCCACGCGATTCTTTTCTTTGACGGGCGCCGCAACTGACCTGCACAGGTCACCGCTGAACATGACAATCTCATCCTTCTGTCGATACGGCGACCAGAATTCTCCAGCGCTGCCTTCCACCACGTTGCACGGGCTTCTGAAGAATCTAGTCGTGTCTTTGTAGTTCCATTTCCTTAGTATCCCAAAGTCGTCGATGTTTTGGGCCCCCGTGTCCATATTGAAGTGGCCATCGAACATCGTGGAGCCGTTCCTCTGAAAGCGTAACGCGATGAATGTTATTAGATATTCCTACCGACACCTCGAAAGATCGAGATCTGTCGTCGTTAATCGGGACTCGGGTGAACGATAGATAATTATAAATTGTTTTCTATGGTCGGGTGGGCATAGAAACTTTCGTCGCGACGATTTTATCGTTGAACGGCCGTTATCGAGTGGCGTGCAATCTTCAGGATTTACGACGCAGGGAAAAAGGGAGAAAGAAAAGTCGCCTTGGCGCGTAGGTGGGATTAGTTGGCCGTAAATGTTGCATGCGTGACGTAACAAATTAATACATAATACGCCTCCCATTGCTTTTCATTCGTCATTTAGCGACCTACACGTGACCTGTTCTATTCAGTAGCAATTTAAGTCGCGCTGCGAATAATTTATCGTCGGCTGCAATGCCGTTGCTACAACAGCGCAAATCGCATCTTCGACCTTCTGCGCGTCCTCGACACGATTAAATAAACAATTTTAGCTACAATTTCTACTTTGAGATAAGTCCGTAAACGTTCAAACAATCCCGCGGATTTTCCTCCAGTTATTTACTCTCCAACGTACCATGTAGAACCATCCGAACTTGTCGAAGGGTGGAACATCCTCTCCCATTCCGGCTGCCATTTTTCCAAGCTCAATGAGCGTGTCGCCGTAACCTTTGAATAGCAGCTGATCCACTGTCTTCGTAGTATGCACGTCCAACGACGACAACATCAGCGACAGGGTGGCTTGCAGCGCTCCATCCCAATATCGTACTTTGTGTTTCGCTGACTGAAAGAGAAGCACGAACGATGCATGTTTACGGTATGTAACGCAGTCTTTTTTTTTTTTTTTCCTATGAAAAAGGTTTACTCACGATCGCGACGGTGTTGAGTTGTGTGATGCGGTCGGTCAAGGAACCATTGGTAAGCTCCGGTACGAAGTACCACCATCGTCGGTTGAAGTAGCTGACAGTGTGGTTCTCAGGGTGGAACACCACGTTTGCTTTTTGCCTGATCTCTCTGAAATTTCGATGTTCCAGTGTGAATCACGGGAACGGGAATTATTTTCGCAGAGGAAGCAATACGCACGTGAAATCGTAACGAATCACGCGCCTATTACTTTTTATCTGTGATGGGTATAATTCTCTCTGCTGCTTTTTGTAATCGAGTTGCATCACGACAGTTAGTTGCAAATTGTCGAGCAAGTTTCAATAAAAAGTGTCCGTTTTTCCGACAGCGCTCAATTTGGAATCGTTCGAACGCGTTACACGTTTCCATAACGCTGTTTGCTTATCGTTCGAAGCGGAAATAAATAATAACAAAGCAGATAAATAATAACATACTGCCTTAGCATTATCCGGTGCACGGAAATCAGGCGGGAAAATGGCAATAGTTACGCGCGTGTTGCTCCAAGTCGATGGTGGCTGCCAAGCGATCTTCAATTAAGCGATGCGTTCTTGATTAGAGAGCCGTGATTTGGTGCTTTAGCCTACGTATGCTTGCAAATTTCGTTGATTAGATTTGACGCGACAATTGCTGCCCGCTAAGTGTATGAACTCGCGGATGCACCTTGCAGCGGATCTAATCTTCGCTTATTGCTAGCAGCGCAATCTTTGTTATGTAATCGTCTCGAGATTAGGGCGAAATCGACGACAAGCAAGGAGAAGCTCACGCGTCGAGCTTTTCGATGACTTCGTTGCAATCAAATCGGCCAACTACTTCCGTCTCGCGATCGGCCAACTAAAATGCCAATCTTCGCCAGAATCAAGTCGCTTGCATATCTCGTTGCACCTTTCTAAATATAGTTTTCACTCGCGCTTGTATTCTACAGGCCGAAATTTGACACTTCAACGCATATTCCAACTCATGTCATCTTTCTACGTATTTTTATTCGATGAGAATTGCCGAATTGATGAAAAACCGATTGTCAACGAAGCATGTATCGTCACGGCCTGGTTCGCGTTCGTTCGCCAGTACCATTGGACTCGGGAGAAAGCAATTAAACGAGCAATTGTTTTGTGTAACATTTAGATCTTCCTACGCTAGCTTGGAGACCCGTCCACCGGTCGAGTTTTCACCGTTCATTAAGATGTCAATATCGTGAGGTTAAATAGTATGCCCGTTTTTTATCGTGATTAGGTCGCCGATTAAGAGTGCCCTCGTGGAAGGTGACTTCGAGCCTCCTTCTCGCGTTCGACGTATCGACGTGGGATTTCTATTCGATATGAACGCGAATTCAGCCAATTTGCGTCATCGATACATCTAGATGGACTTGTAATTTTCGTGATTATAAGTACTGTGTTTAGTATCAGTTTGTATTGAGTGGCAATTCGATGTTACGCAACAGTTTCCGCTTTGAGCACACCGTTGCTTTTTTCTTTTTTTTTTTTCTGACGATTCCTCGATTTCCGCGACAGTACGAAACAAAGCTGATTTATTTAATTGATACTGAAAAGAGAATACCGTGTCCCGCTGACGACGTCATGTTCCCGTTATTATTGTATTGTATGCGTTAATTCGAAATTTGTCGTTCCCTCGACGCCTCCGCGAAGATTGTTAAATCTAAAGCTTTATGTATTCGACGAGTCATACCGAAATACGTAAGGACCGACTTCTTCGAGGTTCGGCTTCTTTCCAGGCGTCTTCAATTCCTCTGGATTAGTCCAATTGAAAAACCGAATTTTGAAATACATGGGCGGCAAGCTACTCGTGTCGTTCCATACTTCGAACGCTTTCGAACTCGGCGTCAACGGCATTTCCTGGTAACAGAATTAACTTTTATCGTAGCAGTATCGTTACGCATAGTATCACAGCTCATTACGTCCATTCAGCTATGAAATCGTTTAAATCGCTATGAAATCAGTCACTTGCTCGTAAACGAAGCATGCGTCCCACAAAAGTGTAATATGATGGTAAATAGGTCTGCAACCGAATCGTACGCTATGCACGTTCCTTCGCAACGAAAAATTATACGTCTAGTGTAACTCTAAAGAGATATGTCAATTCAGCGAACAATCAACCACTTTTCCAATCGTGTTGGGAACAACGACGAGACACAAGTGAGACTATCGACTAGCCTGTTTCATCCCGACCGCGGTCGTCGTGAAAATCTCCACTGTTAGACGACTTTGTTCGTTCCGTTTTGTGCAGATTGTCTATGACGGAATGTTTCGACAGACGGGGATTCTCTCTGCAGAAATATATATATATATATATAGAAATGAAATCGCGAGATAACCCAGAATCGCAAGGCTATCCGACCAATTCTCGCATAGAAAGAATGAAGCGTCCCGGCTATATTTTACGTTAGTCTACGGTGAAAATAAATCGTGTTCCAAACTATCTCGGCAATAAGAGCGAAGAAACGTATAGTCACGTTGTTGCGGCGTGTGGTAATCATAAAAGCACCAAGGAGCACTTCATTTATTTAAACGATTCAGATCGATATACCTTATCGCAAGAAACGGACGAAATTGCGTCACTGACTGCACGATTATGCAAATTAAATGTAAAACGTGTATGTAAATTAAAATGTTCGGTTCGACGAGCAATGATCCATTGACACCTACCTTTTGCAGAACGTAATGAAAAATTGTTGACGAGGAGAAATAGAGGACCGTGCCAGAAACGATCAGCAGAACGCCGAAAAGACCAAGGCCGAGAGATTTGTTAGTCCAAGGCCTCATGATGACGGAAGCTTGTGTATACGGAAAATCGTTTCTTGGCTTCTCAGCATGTGTGCCTCCGACGGCCGCGGTCAATGTGTTCGCCGATTAGACCTACACCCGGTCACTCTTCCGGCTGTTATGTGTTTTTCTACGTCGCGAAGCCTGAAGCAAGATAAAACCTATCTAATCAGACAGTCACCGAGCCACTTTTTCCACGCTCTCTTTCGTCTTGTTGTCTAACCATACATACATCACGCATATACGTCTGCCATCTACGTCCTACGTGACATGTTTCTCATTTGGGCCACAGAAACCATGACTTTGCCACTTTGTAAATTGCAAGAGAACGTGATTGTCTGGACCGTAAAGCCAGCAACAGTAACGTAAACGGTTGCTCGAACGTTTAACTCTAGGGTTTGGATTCGGTTTGGGTTATGGTACCTAAATTATAGTATGGAAGACCGCCTAAAGTCATAAGATGCATTACCCTACCGTAATTTGCCTTTTCCGATGATCCGAATGGCAAAGTTTATCGGTGAATAACGCTCGAAAACAGCATCGTTTTAGTTCGTGATCCTTTCTTTTTTTTTCTTTTTTTTTTTAAGAAAATGAAAACAACAACTCGTCAATAATACTATGTCGTATAAATTGCAGAGTTTCGTGGATTTGGGTAGACCTCTTGCTTTACGTCATCACGCGTTGTTCGTTTTTTATTCCCTTTTGGCAGCTCATCTTTGACCTACTTTATTTCATTAATTTGTTGGGAAGCTCGATCGTGTCCACACGATGGTTTCATCGGGACAAACGTAACATATAATCCGCCTTTCGCTTTTCTGTTATTAAACAATATGATGTAATCCACGTTTAATGAGTTTATGTAAGTGAGAAAAATGATCGATCGCACTAATCGCGAAGAAAACACATCGAAGGTTTTGTTGTTGAAGAGTCTCGTATTCCCGTTCTCGTGTTTATATACTTGATCTATGATTATTTCAGATATTAACGACATCGACTTTTTCGAAAACGAGGAGATGGAGAATATATATGTCGCGACAACGATATCGTTTGAATAGTCGACAAGATTCTGAAACGTGATCCTAAAAGTTGTAACTCGTACCACGATACATACACAGCGATTCGGCGTGAAAACATGCAATTGACAGCTTCGCTGATACTGCGTTTTCTTCAGATAATTTTATTATCCGAATGCGTGCGTCTTTCGTGAAATAAAATGTTACGAGGCAGTCGCAATAATAAACCGTTGGCGAGCGTTGTAATTAATTTCGAGTATCTTTTTTTTTTTATCGATAATTTCTGTACAGAATTGGTTAAAAATCAGGCGAGTAAAAATTACGTGCGAGGTTTCAATTTATTCCAGATTTTACTTGGTTATGATCCGCGTGATCCCATAAATATGATCCCATAAATCCTATCATACAGCTACGTTTGCTGTTAATTTAGCCGAATGTTTTTACATTGTCGTTTTTAATTCCATCTCAGCGCTACATGTAAAAAACTGAGAAAAAAGAAGTCACATTTGCATACATACAAGAAACGAATCCGTAACAAATGCACGTACATTCTCCGTCATGAGATGATTTATTTATGATCGCATGACAGCGCGTACTCGAAATCATATCCGCGAGCGGTCTCGCGAGGCTGGAAAATTTTATAAAATCTCGAACTTAAACGCGAGGATTGGGCGTAACAAATAGAGGGACGATAGCGGAGGTTTAGTCGCACGTTTTGTCGCGTATCCGCTCGTATCCGTCCATATCGCATTGATGTAGGAGCACGAGTAATGGGAGGTTATTTATCGGTTCACCGTCCCGTGGTGTCCACCGCGTTGCTCCGTCAAAAGACGCAAACGAGCGTGTTCTTATCGTTGGAAGCGCCAATGGACTGCCAACGTCTCCTCTTCGTTCATCGATATCTCTTGACCTTTAATTCCTTCCCGACCGAATTTCTTTTTCGCGCATCGACGTCCATCGACGTGCAATATCGCGCGTATTACTTTATAGATCTAGAATAACATAGAAGTAGCAACGGGATCATTGATTTTTCTGTCTCTTTTCGAGCAAGGATCTCGCGGGTTATGAATGAAGCGGCCTCGACAACTATCGCGGTTACGACGATCGTTACGATCGCGGATTTTCACTGTACGTGTTCGACGCTCCATGTATCGCGCGATTAATTGTTTTGTTGTTTGTCCTCGCGATTAAGCAACCAGTAGGTAACCGTTTTCTTTAAAGACAAATATATTTATATTAGGTGGATATCACGGCACACGCGTAAACCGATTAAATTCAAGCCAACTATCCTCTATCCTCTCGAAAAACGATTTACGTTATTCCAGCTATGACGATGGTTCAGGATCGCGAATGAACGAAAAATGAGCCTAACGCGACGCAGAGCCTAATCGGAAGATGTTGTGAGAATTTTAGCACAGTATTGTGCTTTGCCATGCAACGTTGCTCTTTGAGACTCCGAAAGATGAGTAATCTTTCCGACTACTATATCTCCAAAGGAGAATGAAACGTGGCGATGATATGCGATTGACTTACTCGTTTTACGTAGTCCACGATGTACGTTATTCGATTGCTTTCACTGTCCACGATCTAGACGAAGACTTCTTCAGTGAAGAAATGACGATAACTTTAACGAGATTATAGACGAAGCTCAATCACCTCGACTCTAACGTGTGATACTGTATACAGCACGGTTGTTACTGCCGCGTCCGATGAATCAACAGGCTGCATATAATGTGACTATTGGCCGCATCCCCTCCACTTAGGGAGACTTCCCTCCTTTGCTCGCCAATTCGGACCCTCGTCATCCCGCCTTACTCCTTCGAAACCTCTTCAAGAATTTTCTCCCTCTTAAAAGCGACGTCGAATCGCTCGCTCGTATATACTAGAGATAAGGTCTATTATCCTATGATCGAGCAGTAGTTTGGCTTCTCTCCAAACCGCGTCGCGGACCCACGAAACCAATCCAATGGTGGTTTCGTCGTCAACTAATTATAACACGTGCTTGCGCTATCGTTACACGTGTCGCGTGTTGCGAATGAAACGAGCGTTTCCTATAAAAGGAAGTTATCCGTAAAAGTGGCGGATATGGAGCACAGGTTAACGTACAAAATCGATCTTCGAAACGAACGTCATTTTTTCCACACGAACGTTTCAATTTTCGATGCAGACGCAATTCAGCCAATTAGCCGGACTCGTTTGTCCTGGTCAGTTGAATAATACGAGGGCAACTTTTGCAGGAAAGTTCAGATGCTCGATGCGTCGAAGCTGATTTGGGCTAACAGGATGATCTTGACCTCACGTGATCGACCAATGCCTTACGTGGCTCTTATGCAATGGTCTTTTTTATTGAATATTTTATCGAAATGCGTTCTGTCAACCACACGCAACGCTTTCCTCGTTGTCACGTAGATTGATAAGGCGTGAGCAACTGGAATTGATACGGCGAAGCATATTTGAGGAACACGGTGCATGAAAAACGTGGTGAAGATTTATTTACCATGGGCGTTGAAGCATAGTCGACGCTGCTGATATCTTATCTTCCGATGCAGTTCTGTGAAAAGGAAAACAATCTCCGAACAAGACACTCGACTTATTTTACATCGTTAAATCTTAACGACCGACGCCAATCGAATTCTCGCAGTGGTACATGTTGGAAAAGAAAAGCGAACGAATCGCGATATACCGCGATACCGAGATCGACTCGGCTGACTATACGTAAGTACGTATAAGCGTTTCGAACGACACTCGACCTAAAACTGGAGCCGAGCGTGTCAAAGGAAGCAAGGGGCTACGCTCGCGACAGGTAGTAAGCCACAGAAGTGCCTCATCACCCCGTCTAACCCCTCCGCCTGTCTGATCCGGTTCAAAGCAGCTGATCTCTTCATTGCCAAGCGGATCCGTCCGCATCGTTTGCGAAGAGTAGCCATAAGAACGCGGCTTCTGTCTGTTAATTAACCCGGCAATTTCGTTGCGATTAATTCCGACCATGCCTCGAGCGTTCACCCGTTCCTTTGCCTGTGGAGCACACTGTTCGCCTGATACCTTCGTTTAGTCATTACCCTGTACGCCCACGAATCACCCGAACTAGCGCAGTACGCGCACTAGAACAGACATTCACTGAGACTCGACTGCGTCGAAATCGATCACGGTTTTAGCTGTTTTAGCGATCAAAGAAAATTGAATATCTATTAGATAGGTCGTTCGTCGTTCATTACGATAAATGATCATGGATTGTTATCAAATGATTGGACGTAATGACACGTGTTAATCTGACTGGATTAGCGATCTCGAGTATCTTCACGTGTGTCTACAACTTCTACAGATAGAAATTTTTAATTTCACTTTCCATTTCCAATCTCAAGCGCTAGAATTGTTTGGAATAGATAAGTATAGGAATTTTTCAACTGTTCAAATTCACCCGATATCTCGAGAACTACGGAGTAAAAAGAGGCGGGCAAAACTTGGATACATAATTCATAAGGGATAAGAACGGTCGAGATTCCCAGAGGCTTGTGTTTGTACATGTCTGTTCTTGAATAATCTCCACGGTTCCATTTTGTGACGGGTTTAAACGACTTTTAAAACATCCTTCTTCCAGATCATCATTCGTATACCGTTACGCAACGAAGTCTTATCTAAGGATTATTTGTATCGTAAGGGAACTTCAATTTGTAGTAGATATTTTATCGAGTCATTCGGATTAGACGTAATGCAGATCGCAATCAGATAATCTCGACACTTTTTCACCAGTACAGCTGCATTTACGCGTAAGTATCGTTTCCCGCTGAAACATTATCTTCCACTGGATCGTCGACTATCGTTCAGCTGCTTACGAAACCTGTCAAGGTCCTGCAGTCTCAAGAACAACGTATTTCGTGTCCCTGACCGTGTGAAGACAAAGATATGCAGTCAGCGTAAGCCGATTGTCAGCCATGTCCAAACAATTTCGAACAATGCTTGTCCTGTATCATGGATTATAGAAACGGTGTGATAGTCGCGAAGGAATATGTCAGAGGCATGATGCATAGTAATCGACACAATTTATTTACAATACAAAAACGTTTCGGATGTATACATACGTAAATATATAGTCCTAGTCGGATCATTTAACCTGGTAGACTGGGACACGTTTGACGCTTCTGACGGGTTAAGAACCCCATGCGTTCCTCGAGGCCCGGTGGCCAAATAACGGCCAAATGCCGTATCTAATCCTTAATAAACGTGCACTTATCTAATAAAGCTTTTAAACGATACATAATGTAACACGATGCAATGCGAGAACACTCGTAGTAGTAACTTATACGTAAACGCAGTAAACGCACATACGAAATTCTTCAACGTCGAATGACTGCCGTCTCGATCTTACACCTCCCTTACATCTACACGATCGATAATATATTACACGAAGACGATTACAATTTCGCGAGTCGACGAGCGATCCACTTGAAAAAACGAAATTCATCGTACTGTATCAACTATCGATATCGCTACGTTAGGGAAGTTCGTTTTTGCGTCCGCGCGTTGACTTTCGATCCTCTGCCGAAAGCTTCCCACTTGAAACGCGCCTAAGGTCGTTCCACAATGGATATACCTTACTTATCGTTCGCTGACTGACAGAAACGTTTCTTTGCCCACCATATGGCAGCCAAGGCTGCTGCCAAAAATCCGATGCCCGCCACTATTCCCATGGAAATCGCCCTGTTCCTACGGTATGCTGGAACTTCGAGACTGACGCGCTCGCTCGTGGCCACGTCGTCCGACATCGACATTGCGGCCACCTCGAACGTATAATAGCTCTCCTCTTCTAAGGTTTTAACTGCAACGATTGTTCGAAATGTTAAATGTAACGCGACAAATTGACAAACTGAATAGACGAAGGTGAACAATTATTACCTAGGTAATAAGTGTCGGTCGTTTCTGCTCTTCCGTATAGTTGCTCGGACGGCCCTCGGAACCACCTAACCGCGTATAGTCTCACTTGCTCTTTCCCGTAGGCAGGCGGTTCCCAGGTGACTAAATAGCCCTGCACGGTGGCCTGTACTCTGACGTTGATCGGCGGACCCATTCGGTCGTCTTTTAAATAAAGAATGTTTCGATAAGATCGGCGAGGTGTAGAAAGGTAGAAAGCGTAGACTTACGTATGCTTACCTGGTGGACTACGATATTCCGATGCCGAGTTCTCGTCAATCGAACCTGAAATTTATTTGTCTGATATGAATCTGCGCGTCTCGCGTACAATAGCATCGCATTGTATGGAACGATACGTACTTGGCTGCGTGAAAATACGCAACGTTTTACTGAACATCCCGTCCCCGTGTTTGTCCTGGCTAAGCACCATGAATTCATACTCGCGTCCGGGATGTAGATTGTTGACAGTGGCCTCGGTGATTTTCCTAGACACGATCTTCATCGTTCTCCATTCCGTGGTATCCGTTGGTCTATACCTGTTAGCGAGAATAAGTAATTGTGTAACGTTATAAACGATATCACATCGTTATACCTTGAAAATTTTACTTACCAAACTGAGTACTCCATCTTCGGCCTCACGTATCCTGGCACCCAGGTCAACGTGACCGCGTTATTGCTGCTGTTGGCACTTAGATTGTACGGTGCTCTCGGAGGAACGTTCAATACCATCAATTCCGTGTCCGCAACAACCGTTGCAGCTTCGTTGCTAGCCGCGCATTGATACAGTCCTCTATCTTGTTCCTGAATCCTATCGATCGTCAAATTGCCACCGATCACGATCGTCCTGTTTCCCGGTGGTACTGGCGAACCATCCTGCTTGCGGAAGTCGAGATTAATTGAGAAGGAAGATGAAGGGCCATCGATGAGACGTACCTTGTACCAAACGATCGACGGTCGATGGGATTGATCTCCATCCCTAGCGTCGCAAGGTATCTCCAAATTCTCTCCCAATTTCCTTATGTACAAGTGTTGTGGGGTCACTGTAAACACCGGCGGCCTTTGCACCACCTATCAAACGACATTTCCGAATTAGGAGCGAGAATTATCAAGGGCGAGCCATTTGAGCCGGCAATTGTGTCCCTCTAAAAGTTGACAATTGGAAAATAAAGGAACGATTAACACCGGTCTGCCAGCGATCAATGGTCTCAATGATGACATTGCCTTGTTCTCTTTTCTTCCATGCCGCTTTCGGGGTCAACGATTTTCAGACCGGCCTCGTGAAAAGCTTTGCGAAATTTCATTCAATTGCAATTATGTCGCAATTGTAACGAAAAGAGAAAAAGGAATACTCGCCACGGTGATCGACGGGCTGGGCCCGTCGGTGCCCAGTTCGTTGTACGGTGTACAAGTGTAGCTTCCGGAATGAGTTTCGTCCACTTTGCTGAAGTACAGAGAACCGTTCCTCCTGTAGAACACGCCCTGAACGTTGTAAGGATCGAAAAGAAATCCATCCTTCTCCCAACGTAGGTTCGTTAGGGGTGGATTTGCCCTAAAATGACAGTCCAGAAGGGCTGGTTTTCCATACGGGAGATAGACTTCCCGGGGAGCGTATATAACCTTCGCCTTGTCTGAAACGTCAAACGATACTTCGTTAACGGAGCACAGGTCAGAGTCGCGGGTCCCGTAATAAAGCAGGGAACGTCGAACAAAATTCTGGTGCGAGCCACGCTCGTTACACTTTCGCCCGCAAAGATCTTGATTACCGCGCAGTTATCGCCGGTTGTTCTCGCCGGTAATTCCCATTATTCCGCTCGTGTTATTATTTCATTTCCTGGGCGAAAGTGTGCGATCATGGCCTCGTGCGGTATTCCACCCTCTAATATCGCTACGTGTGCAATTGCACGCGCATTTGTGTCGCTCGATTCTATAGATCTCGAGGTCTAACTCGTTGGCAAAGAAGGGATCGTCCGAGTATACTTGCATTGTACGTTGAGGAAGGCCGAGGCGCTCTGCTGGTCTCCAGTTTCACCGGTCACCATGCAGGTGTACTCCCCAAGATCACCCATGGCAGGCGCGTTGATGGTCAGCGTTCCATTCTCGGCGATGGACGCTCTCCTTCTAAAATCCTATTGCAAATCCGTCGAAAATCAACTGCCGACACCCTGTCCTACACGGCGATCGACAAAAAAATGTTACCTCGATTGCTGTAATTTCCACGCCCTCGCGGAACCAGTTCACCACCGACTTCTCTCCTTTGGCCACGCAATCGAAGCTAACGGACTCACCCTCCATTACTGTCTTGTTGACAGGTGGGACCGCCAGCAAAGTCTCGCCTGGAACAGACGTCGGAAACGGCGACGCACCTGGGTTGAACGATTTAACGAGTCTGCCCAGTTTCAGGTTAGTAAGCATCAGCGGGATTACATCGTTTCGTTTGGTTTTAGTCTGCCAGCAATAGGCGGGATTAATCCTTTGAATCGGTTAATTCGCTTTAATCGCAGTGATTGCAACGTGTTAATCGATCCAGTGCACATTCGTAATGGTTAATCGGCGCGCTTGCCACCGTGAATCGTGTGCACAATAACCTAAGTGTTATTTCGATTCGGTGCGTGACAGAGGCATTGTGTTCTTTCAGTGGCGAGCCGCGGAAACTCTTTCTCGTTACGCTACCGTTTACCGTTTGCCTTTATTTTCTGTTTTTTTCTTTTTTTTTCTTTTTTCCAGGGAAGGGCGCGCCACTGCGTGCAAAACTACGTATCCGCGTATGATCGATCGGCCGAACGAGTTCGTTCTATCGAGGGCCAGTTAATTTCGCGATTGGTTCTACGACGATCAACTGCGCTGCGAATGCGCACGATGACTCAATTCCTTATTAACAGAACTCTAGCGGTAAAAAGCAGAATTCCGTCTGAGTTAACGAATGAATCATCGGGAGTAATCTTGCGCTACGAAGCGGGATGAGTTGAAACGAAACTTCGTATATTCCGTCGCCCGATACTTGGACTGAAATAACTTTTTTTTTTTTTTTTTTGGAATCCGAACGAGGCTTAAAAAACTAGAATGACGTATGAAAAGTGAATTTAGGTGTAAACGTTTACTTCCTCGTTGCCGGAAATCCAGGACGGTTTCACGGTCACGAGCCTCTGCTTCGTCCAGCGCGGCATTAGCGTTGGTTGTCCAGCGTGACCCAATTCAGTGCTCAGGGTTAGTCAGTCGGCGTTTAACTGCGTTAATTCCCTTCACCACTTGGTGTTATCGAATTAGCCGATTAACGGATGCAAGAAAGTGCGCGACCTTACCATCTATGGCGAGGTGGAACCACGTTCCATTATTCCTGGAGTTAGGCGTTCTGTTCGGGAAGATCACCCGACACTCGTACCATCCTTGATCGCTCTCACGAATATTCGTGAGATTAATGCTGCCCTGTCCGTATCCGCGGTTCACGGCATCTTCTAAAAGATGAACGCGACCCTCGTAACCCAGTCCCACAGACGGATATCCGTTGTACCATGAAAAGATCGTTCGACCCTGGAACGATCACAGATTGCTCGGTATTAAAATTCTCTTCCGGTATCAGAGGATGATTCGTGTCGACGATGCGTCCCTAACAGCTTCCTCCTCCTTCGCCATGTAACGCGACCAACAGTCACGGTTCTCCGTACGATCGTTCATCGTCGTTGTGAACAATTTCTCTTCCTGCGTGTGGCCGCTAACGGGCGAAACGTAACAACGCCGCAGACGTGACTTAAACCTAATTTATCGATCTATTTTGACTTCCGATATGCGATTACGTTCGCGAGGCCAGCCAGTAGACAATCAATTTCATAAACGTGGCTCGATCGCGTTAACGTTGGAAGGAATGGAAAAGAAGCGCAACACGAGACGTCGGAAGTCGCGTTACGAGATCGGAGATTTACGTGATCCTTGAGAGAAGAAACGGCCGGGGGCTCGTAAAAATGAAAAACGCTGGAACTTAGGGAACGCTGGCGGTCAAAACGAGGCTGGTGAAAAGGCCGCTAATCGTCCCTAATCGTCTGACAATGCGTTAGCAGTGACCCACTGGTTGGACCCCTCGTGTCGCGGACTCGCCGTGACTAAATATAATGCAGCCTTACGTCCCGTACTCCAATTACTACGTTCGACAGACAGAGAGGGACCGAACACCTGTTTTGCATACGCATCGACGCAGGGACCAATCAGGTTAAGTTCCACTTGATTTCATGCGGTAGCCATGTGCGACGCTCAATCTGTTTCCGGCGTGCGACTGCACGCGTTTCCAATGCAACATCCGCGAAAGAACGACGCCTGTTCGCCGTTAACAGGAAATCAACACGATCAATCGATGTCGCTTTCGTTTAGTTCGATTCGTTCGTATTTCACGTTAGGTAACGGTCAATCGACGCGATTTCTCACGGAATTTTGGACATTTGCTGTTTACATCTATGACGACGAGAGTTAACGAAGAGGTCAGGCATATACAAACAGAAAAACAAACGCCTATGACTCTGGCGTTCTTGTTACGGAATGGAAATTAAGAAAGTTTGTCGATCAGAGGATTTGCACGACACAAAGTTGTGCAACTGCAACCGCGTTAACATCATATCCGTAGAATATTGCGCGATGCCTCGAAATCGAGACTCGGAGTCACGAAAAACTATATCTTCCCACACGGATCGAATACATTTCTTAGAGAAACAGAATCGCTTACTCGACCTTGAGCCAGCACTTTTCTACGTGGTTGAACGTAAACGCGGACTGTTCTCTGGTAGACGTAATCTCGATTAGACCGATTAATCGATGTAGATCTCGTTTTTTCTACTTTACTTTATCACCGGATCAGGTCTCAGTGACGAAGCATAAATTCGTCTCCAATGTTTCTATTATTTTGATTAAATTACACGAAAACCAGGAGCTATTATAACGGCAGTACTCAAAGTTATCTCCTTGGGATGGGCTATCAATTTCCTCGGAGGATCAAGAACGATACCGAGCGATACCGGTATCGATGCATTTGGTCGAGTCGAAGTTTCATGTTCCCCTGGTAACCGCAAACCACGTAACCGACAAACAAGTCGAGATTTTCGCATGCTGAGAGGAATAATATTGTTTATCATAGTCCATCAATATCGTTTCTGTCCTTGTTGTTCGTATCTCATACGGTGAGATGAAACCAACGAGATGAAATCGACGATACTTTGAAATCAATGTTGTCGCACTTACGTCACGATTCCATTGAAGAATGTAGGGAATCGGAGTCTCGTGTGGAAAGTCCAAATCGCAATTAAACACCTCGTACTCTCCAACCCCTGCGTTCAGATAATTCGGCTCGTTCTCTTCCTCCAGTATCAAGCCGAATGCTGAAAATAACAGAGACGCGAGTGAGCAAATGGCCCTCGGCGAGAATCGATGCGACAAGCGAGTGAACAATCGGCGCGGTTGGCAAGAACATCGCGTGATAAATAACAATATAGGATCAAGTCAATTTTCGCAAATTGGTTAATTTTCTGGCGTATTACGCGCTGCCGTCGAACGAGTCCCAATTAAATGGACGCAAAATTCGATATGAACGAGCCTCGAACGTTGAGAAGAAAGAGATTCCCGTTGGGACGCGCGACTCACCTTGGTAGCAGAGGAAGATGGCCAGCAGCTGGTGAATGCCGATCGCTCTGGACATTTTCTTCGGTTATCCAAGATCGCTGTTACGATGAATTCTCACCGTTTTCGTAGCTGCCTTCCGGCGATAGTACGCGGACGCAATGTCAGAAGCAAGTTACACTTCGCGCCCGACGATGACGTCGTACGAAACACGGCAGCAAAATACATCTGTCATCACTGACACTCATTAAACATCGACCACCACCTGCGACGATTAAATGACACGCGACACTTTGGCGATCGAACTTCTGGCTCGATCAACGTCAGCACATCCACCGCCTCCCTTCTACTTCTCTCTTCCTACTCTTTGCCTTGTCCTTGAGATGTTCAGCACTGTGTTTTCCTAGCAAACATCCGTACTGCTCGATCCGTCCGTCGAGTCACTCGAAATCGAGCCTCTAGCGTTTTTATCCCGACGCGTCCTCCGTACGATCTGGTTGCAGCGGTTTTAATGTTGACGTCCTTTATCGAAAGCCACGAGATCGAGTGGTACCGAGAGATCGATGCGGCCTGCCGAGCTGATCCACCGTCGAACCTTCGCTCACCGAATGCTTCGGTGGTTGTGGTGATAACCAAGTAATCGCTCCGCCTCGCTCAATCCAAGCGGATACGACGCCGAACAGAAGCGGTAACGAGCTATGCAATTGGGAAGGGGTAATGCTACTAGCGTCCAGAGGAGGGAGATTCGCGGGGTACCAGACGATTTTACGTTCGCGGTTTCTAGTTGTACGGGCTTCTCTAGCGCCGCGCCGTTCCTATTACCCGGCACACCCACCACGCGAACAGGGGGGGGGGGGAGGCGCGAGGACGCGCCAGAAAAATGATTAATCCGTTCCGTGGGAGAAGCCGAGAGTCAGGTGCCAGTCATCGGTGGATGATTTTATGGGAACAAGGGATGGCCTCGTATCATCGTCTCTCATCTACGCACATTATCTATCTATCGTTCGTCGTCTAGGCTCCTTTAAATTTTGCACCCAGTTATTTCTCTCTTACTGTACTCTGTAGTCTGCACTCGCGAAGTACGTTCTGTTCTTTCATCGCCTGGCGGGAGAGCTTGCCCATTCAATCTCGTTCGAATCGCGTTCTTTCAGTGCCACTCTTTCTCATCTGAAGCTCGATCGAGACAGTTAAGATGCCCAAACGGGGATTAAAGGGTCTTGCATAGAAATGAACGACCATTTACAGAGACATCCGATTCAGCTTGCGAGTGGTCCTAAATTTAGGAACGCTTTGACGTTTCGTAGGGACGTAGTTGCGTTAAGAGAACGTAAGTAGCAGAAGGTTAGCGCGATAGGTGTAGCTGGTTGTTGCAGAGATCTCGTTTATTTATCCGCCTACATGGCGTAATTGCGTCTCGCGGTGCTCTCGTAACGAAGACGCCGACTTCCGGCAACGGATATTTACTATTGTGTCACGTTCGTCGAGTTCGTGGCTCGGGTTTTTCGGCGTAAAATTCGCCGTCTCCGACAGCAATTCTCTCGCACGATTAAAGCCATTGGCTTGGTAATCGGTGCGTCTCTGGTTTCTACCGGTTATGGGACGTTTGTGTCTTTGTTTTATTGTTTTCCGGCGCGGACTAGATTCACCGATTAAATTCGCTACAAAGACAGATGAAGCGACAATTTGGCAAAGAGGGGCGACGCGATCGGCCGGAGGAAACAAAGAAAGCTAGTAATTGGAACGAGGATGTTGCTGCGAGAGACGGATCGAATCGAATCTCGATCGAGTCGTTGCAGCGATACGACGACGACAACGACGACGAAGCTGCACACCGGCACAGCCGCGCGCCATTTGCGTGGGTGACCTCAGATTACGTCACATCCGTCCCTTGCCGCATTAGTAGACTGCCCACAGCCTTGTCACGCTGTTGAGATAATGGATCCATTCGCATGGATCACGATCCAGGATTGGACGTGCCCGGGACACTGGAAATAAATGCGTCCATAATGATACCGACCGTATTATTTCATCGACGAGCCATAGAAGGGAACAGCTTGTTCCTGGTCCACCTGCCATGCGACCAATGAATCTTCGGAAACCGAAAATGGAAGTTGCACATCGACCGTCTCGCGTTTAGGTCACTTCGCAGCTAAACCGTCTCCGTCGCGGCCGTCTCGCCGCATAATCGTGCAGTATTTAATTCTCTTTCCTCGAATAGACCATTGAAAAGCCTCGTGAACGCGTTTAGCCGATGCAGACGCGTCGAGTTGGAATGTTATAGCGACGAAGCGCTCCAGTTTTTCGCCCGCGACGTTATCGAGGGAAATCATGGAAATTACAGTAATTCCCGGTAATCAGTACAGCAGACGCGTTGCGCAAATATTCCTTCTGCGCGCGTTTAACGGCTGGTCGTACGCGCGGTCTTCATAAATTACGGACAAAGGCCGAGATTTCGCGTTTCTTCGCTCAGCCTACGAAATACGTACCTACGGCATTCTCGGTTGAACGATTGGACGTTGCCCCCGTTACGCCGAATTGGCAATGATCTTATTGCCTTGGCCAGTGGTTCCGTTTCATCGGTTTCCTGGAAACCCTTTAATCGTCCAAGAAAACGGAGCGCCGCGGCAATTCGGTCGACGACGATTCAATTGCGTTTCGAGACGAGCGACGGCGATCGTTCGACGTGATCGATTTGACGGACCTCTCGGAGTATTTCGCGACGACACGCGGCCGCCACGATGGTCGTTGCGCTTTTCGAGCAATGAAAGTATCACGAGAGGCAGATTTCTAAAATAACGTTTGTATTTATTAAATTTGAACGTTATAAACTATGTTATATTGCATATATTATATTATATACGATACTAACGTAATATATTATATTAATACACGATAATATAATATATTATACACTATCGATATAGGTGTGGTATTCCGTTTTAAAAAGCCGGGCAACGTGTTAGTACGTGTGTGACGGGATGGGAGCTGGTATCCCCGTCCCGTTTCGGTTCCTACAAACGTATCGATAAATCGAACAACTTTGCTCGATAGACCTCGTGCAGACGAGTGCATCGTATAGTTTCTATATGCATTTATTTGCGTACGCGTTTAGAGTTGCAATCGGATCGGTGCGCTCGTACGTATCGCGCGTACTTCTAGAAGGGATTGGAGTGAACGTAGAGAGATATCCCATAACACAGACTCTCTTCTTTTTTCCTTTCAAATGTCGCTTTATTTTTCACTTTTATTTGATAATAAATTGTCTACAATTTGTCCTAGGTTAGTACGTCTTGGAGTTCTCGTGGGGGAGGTTCGCGAGAAAGCATAGGTCAATCAATAAAACGGTGAAAAATGGAGGTGAAAGCGAGCACTCGCGAAGGTGACTAACGAAAACGCGCCTCTCGTTCGTTTCTATTCGTTCTATTTTCTCCCCTTTTCTTTTATTTATTTCTTTCATTTTGTTGCTCGGTTGGAAGTCGCGCGTGCAACAAGAAAACGGACGATATATATAAGCGAACGTAGCGAAGACAGACGATACAGAAGAACGTTACGATAAGAAGATTATATTCGATGCACGCGCGCGGATGCATATCCGGCGATTGAAGAACGCTGCCACGAACGGAAATCAAAGGGTGGCTTTTTGTGAAACGAAAAAAAAAAAAAAAGAAAGAGAAAAAACAACGGGCATGGTTGAACGAACGGTTGGACGTTGCCCTAGAAATCGTCGGTATGCTCGATGCCGATAGACTTTGAACACTCGAAAACTCTCGTCGTACCTGGAACTGCGACGATCGTTTATTTTGAAAAACGGATCGCTTGCTACCGGCGCGGCGTCGCTAGGACGCCGTCCCTTCTACGTTCGTCTCTTTCTTTCTCTCTCTCGATCATTAAATTTTGTTCACGATTCGTTGCGGTTTTTATCGATCGAAGGAAAACTCGCGTCGATTATTGGAAAGAATGCGGAATACCGTGATGGAAATGAGAAGATCGTAATACCGGTGAAAAATAGTACCCGAGAGCCATTGTATAATAGTAGCGCGACGCTGACGATGTAAACTCTAAACGTACGCGATCGTAGAGACCTCGAGTCTCTTTGGCCATTTTGCCAGCCTGTCGTTTACGCGCGCGATTCGACGGCTCGACTTTCCGAAATATTTTCGCGATTTTACGTTATCGCAACGCAGAGAAACATAGTACGTAGTATGAAAGTAAATATACGCGATCGTTTCGAACGTAGTCGCTAACCGATCGATCCAATCTCGCGTGATCTCTAGCTGGACCGCGACGAATATCTTTCTGTTAGCTGCTGCACGTGGTGGATTCGCAAACGTTCTGCTCCGAGGGATGGAAATTTCACTCGCGACTCTGGAAAATATGCTATGCCAGATGGCTTTCAGGTACGTAAAGAGCGAATACCTAAATTAATTTCATTCACATCCGGCGGTAAGTTCATACTCGCTCGAACTCTAAATAAATAACGCGACTAAGATAAATCGCAAACGAAAAGAAAGCCATGACGATGACTCGAGGTAGACGGAGAGCAAGAAATGGAAATACGTAGATATGAGAAGTAGAAAAGTGAAAGGAGAGTTAGGGAAGTAGAAAGATGAATACGATGAAGATGCAGAAGTGGATAGAAGATGAGGACAGCGGTTCTTTTTTTTTTTTTTTCAGGAACAAAAAGAACAAACGCAAAACGAAGCTATCGATAATGAATGTTGATGACGAACGTTAGACGAACGAATTCACGATTCAACCATATTATTCATTTAACACGCGATCGCGCCAAACCGTTAATCCTTTCTCCCCGTTCTATGTCGTATCCTTCGTCTCGGTCTCTCTGTATACATGCACACGTACATATATATTCCTCGCTAGATCTCAGACTCTTTTAGACGACATTCGTGGCATTGCCACGAATATTATATCGGTGCCGCACGATTACACTGAAATTTTAGCGGCGGCACCTCCGTTCGTCGAAGGCACCCCGTCTCGTTCTCTCGTCTTTCCGATTCATCGCGATCGTCGACACTCTGCGCGTATTCTTGAGATCGTTGTATCTAACTATGATATATCTACACGTTACTTATATGTCTATATCGATTGGTTGGTTTTTCCCTTCTTTCGCTCGCCGTATTTTCTCTTTGCTCGACCGTCTAAACAGGCGAAGGGCCACACGGGTAAAGGAAGATCGGTTAAAACGTCGACCCACGGAGGCGATCGATCGACGTTCCCGATCCTCACCCTGCGCCTAGACATTTGCTGTTTCGGCTTTATTCTACGCGGTACCGCGTCGTCTCGTCGAGTTCGGCTCTTCGATCCGCGAAAGGAACAACGGATAATTCAAATCGATCATGGCCGTTCGACGTACAAAAAGATTACCGATCGATCGCTCGGTTCCTTTCGTTCGGCCGAGAGCGCGTCCTCGTTATCGATCACCGGCACCGCGTCCACAGTGCGCCACTCTCAGCTACCGGGGAACCGTACGGCTTGATCGGGACGCGCCTCTAACATCCGATTTTATTATGATACAACAGCAACGATAGTTCAAAAATCGCGGCGTGGCCCGATCACGCGTGTCCCCCGAGCTTCCCCTCGCTGTCGCTTCGATCCCGGGTAATAGTAATTAATTTAACGAATTAATCGTCGCCGCGTTCGTCGTTCTCGTTGATTAATACGCTACACGCTACGTCGTTTACGATGTACAATATCAATTAATTATCAAATTATTAATTCAATCATTAGAATTACTTTAGAATATTGGTACTCTTTCGCGTCACCTCCGTTCTTTCTTTGTTTCCATCTTATACGCTTCTCTTGTTCGTTTATTCCGCACTCTTTCTTTCCTTCTCTTTCTCACGCACGCTCATACACTCAAACAGATACACTCTTCTCTTCTGTCCCGCACTCTATCGCATAATGTAGCACTCATCTCACGCCGCACTCATTCAGTTACATCTTAACGGAGATTATACAGAGCGTCCTGCCTCGACAGCGTCCGCGTCGTCGTTTGCACTTGTCGGCTTTACGGCTTTTCGTCGAAGTATAGTTGAATCGTGAGTAGAGCCCTTGCTATTATATTTATATAATATAAGTATTTATAACACGCACGTATAAATAAATGTTTTGTACTATAAAAAAAAGTAAGATGCTGAGACGTCGAGGGGAAATCGCGCGGCGCCGCGGCCCGAGAGTATTCGATTGCTCCACAGTCGCAGCTGCTGCTTTGCTCTGTGTTCGCACGCAGTGTGCACTTGAACGAAATGTAATCAAGAAAATTTAACAAGAGAGGAGGTAGAAACCGAAGAAGAGGAAACAGAAGTTGGAAGCGGATTTCGATTAAATCGAAGTAACACGTTATAATTATCGTGTAAAGTATCGCGGCTGAATACGTTAACATATTTCTCATTCGTTTAGGTCGCGTTCTACTCGATCGAAGTTAGCCCGTATTTGCATCCTCGAACACTCTGTGGGCCGTCCACGAGCTTCGTCCTCGACTCGAGATGATTTAATACAATGCGTTTGGTGAGAATTAGGTGGGTCTCGAAGAACGCTTTTCGTGTGTACACGTGTGTCGCGTGTCTGTAATCATTCGTACAACACTCGCTCGTTCGTCATTCGCTCGTCCTTTCTCTCTTCGTGTACGCGAGCGTGTGTGCGCGCGCGCGTGTGTGTGTATGTATGTATGTATGTATGTATGTATGTATGTATGTATATGTGTTTGCGCGTGCACGCGTGTATGTGCGAATGTGTCGCCAGTGTGTCATGTACTGTCGATAAAACGTGTGTACGTGTGTGTAATTCTTTTGTCTCTAATACACGGATCACGGCATCCAACGGCGATGCTTCCACGCGAGTGCACGATTTGCGATCTCCTTTCGTATGTATATTGGTTTGTCAGTCACAGGAGCTCTTGCCGCGAACGCATTCCCGTTGGAAGGAACGGACAGAGGGGGAATAGTCGTCGGTCCCATCGTCGTCGTTCGCTGGCAGTTCGTGAAGGAATAGCCTTCGCGTGGCAAAAGTTCGCGCCGAAAGGCTCGACCCGAGCAAAACGGGCTCGCGACGAGGGTGGGCGAGAGAGAAAGGCGGCGAGCGGTTCTCGATGTCTCCGGGATGCGTGCACGCGCGTGTTCGCAAACTCCGTTGCCGTCAGACCGCGGCTAGATTTAAAGAACGTTACTTATCCTCGTTTACTTTACTTAAGAAAAATTATTGTGCCGATAATATGTTGGGTCGCTAGCGAAACCCTAAACAGGCAGTGCAGTACGAGTGAGTCCTTAAGCAATCTCCAGGCAAGCTTCGGCCTAATATCACTTTTCGAGTCCATTGCTCATCGATATAATTAATTTTTTAATTTATTTTTTTCCTTAGATTCTCGTGTGTATGTGTGTACGTGTGTGTGTATGGGTGCGCGTGTATGTACGTATGTATGTATGTATGTATGTATGTATGTATGTATGTATGTATGTATGTATGTATACGTGTGTGGTAATTCTTCGATTATCTTACTTGTGTGTTTTCTTATCTTCTTTTTTTTAGTTGCATCGCATTCGCTTTCATTTTTTTTGCTTCATTTTTTTTGTTTTTCTTTAATTATTACTTACAGTGTACGATTAAAGTTACTCTTACGTGTCGTTTTAAAAGATATACGGAGCACGGTGTAGTTTCTTTGGAGTATCATGCCGTCTCTCGTCTTATCGGTATTTCTCTCTCGCTGAAACCCGATTTCACGTTCCGTACCAATCGTCTCGCTTAATTCCTCGGGCGGGAATATTTAATTATCGGTTCGAACGGAATCGGTTCTCTACCGAGTTGTTCTCGGCCGAACGTCCTCCGGCCTCTTCCTCGCACTTCCATTCGCTAAGAAACTCATCCGCCTGATTTTCTCTTTACTCGATAATATTAGTAACGCTAAAAATCGCGGTCGTCCGAATTGGACGTAGGCGTCGTTGGTACACGCGGGATATGACCAATAACGATCGTCGAACTCGCATCGTCCCCGCCAGCTCGAACCGTCTTTCGTCTTTCGTCGCTGGATCCTCTGGAACGTCGTCGATCCTCCTTGTGACATTCCTTGACTGTCGGACGAGAGAAGGGGGGTACGAGAACACGTCTCGCATGTCGCGTTTCTCCTTAAATCAGCAACGATCGGACTCGGGACGATGTGTAACTTCTTAACGTACAGTTCTACTACGTTAGTTGTTCGCGTTGGTGAAATTTATGTATCCTGAGCTGACGCTTGTAACAGCCTTTTCTTTTTTTTTTTTCTCTCTCTCTCTCTCTCTCTCTCTATAGAGATGGTTGCCCAGCTGGTAGAATTGACTTGAAGTTGCCTACATTTGAATCGCGTACGATGATCCTCGTTGTGCTTTAAACAGTTGGTCTCCGATGATAATTACGGCGACGTCCGCTTGGAATCGCGTTTGCATAACTTTCGTCACAGCCGGGATTTGCTGGGTTTCGTCCGCTTCAATCGCTCTCCCGCGGCCTTCGAGATTCTTCGCCCGTTCCATCCTCTTCCGATGTTCTCCAGATATCTTGCTTTGCGAATTTGCTTCGTTCGCAGAGCGTTGCGTCTCTCGTTACGCGTTCTTCTGGTTTCCGATTGACCACGAAAGAGGCGAAGAAGCAACGAATCGGAGCAGATATCCGATGATGGAACTATATGGAAATCCAACGAATGCAGCTTAGTTACTAGTGAACAGTGCCGTCAACAGGCGCTTTCGAGATGCGCGCTCTGTCTTCTCCTCGCTTGCCGCTGTCGAAACTGATGGAACTCGGCCTTCATCGCTTGCACTCTAGCCTCGATGTTGTCCCTGCTATACCTCGGCGTCTGATGATGAATCGTATGCACCTGGTGAATGTGTGGCACGTGAATAGTGTGAATCTGATGCACCGGTGGCCTCTCTTCCCTGGTCGGGGTGGAGGCGGACGTAGGGGTCGGCGTACACGAGACAGGATCGAACTCGTAATGTCCATCGACGCTGCCGGCGTCCACGGCATTTTGGATGTGCGTGTGCTCGACTTTCGCTTGATCCTGAAGCTCCAACCATCGGCCAACCAGGGGTGGCGGCGGCGGTCTGTAAGGCGGTGGTCTCCACTCGGCCACTGTACTACCGCTCCTCGAGCTCTGATTCTGTTGCGAGGTGTTTTTACTGCCGAAGCCCGAGCTGCTAGACCTACTCTCCGGCGATGTCTCCAAGTCTGGGGACGCGGCCAGCTCTGGGGCAGACCTCGCGTGCCTCGCGTGTCGAGGAGGCAGCCTCGCTCTCGACCTACCGGCAGATTGAGGCGGCGAGGAGGTCGCCAACGGTTGAACGGGTACGAACCTCCTAGACTCGGCGTGGATCGCCTTCAACGAGGGAAGCTCCTGGCTGTATCGCTGGTGCACGCTACGAAGCTGAAGATAATCGGGCGGCGTCGGAAAGGAACGTTCTCCGGATGATGGTTGCCTGACAGAACTGAGATCGCTGAAGTATAATGGCGTCCAGGGTACTTGCGGCCCGCTCGGTGAACTGGCCAAGAACCTGGGTGACGAGATCGTGCAGATTGCTGGCGCTATTCTAGCTAACGAGTTCACCGTCCCGTGATGATGAATAGACGGTGGTAACCCTCCGATGGAGACGCCGCTACCATCGGACCTGAGGCTGAGCTGACTGGTGCCGACGAGCGGTCGCCGCCAGGAGGACTTGAGCCGCTGCTTCGGCAGGAATCCACCGTCGTCGCTGCTCGAAGCGTCCAGGATGCTGTTGTTCGCCGAGCTGAGGACCGAGTCTGCTACCACGAAGCGGCCGTCGGCCGCGCGTGAGATTTTACCCAGCGGTCGGCCGCGGCACGAGTCCGGCGTATCCGGGTTCAGAATCTCCCGCAGGAGATTTAGACCTGGTACTCGGCTTTTTCTAGGTCTACGGGTAGGACAGAACGAGCGTTAGAGAGTTCGCAGTGGTGGCCGTTAATTATGGCGACGCGATCAACCCCGTCGAAGGAATACCGAAGCGCTCTATGCGCTCATCGAGACGAAATTTCGATCGTTTCGTTCAGGAAACAAGCAACGCACTTTTAGTCTGGACAAGCTTGACTCGGCTCTATCCTTGACAAATGAGAAGCATGGCGGGCGCAAGAGTATTGTCTGTCGGATATTGGAACGGTTTGAAAGTCGATCGATTTCCTTCGACGATGTTAAACGATCGTCATAGACAGCGATAAACGTGCAACAACGATGTAAAAAATACGCAACGTTAACACGAACAAAAAGGAAAGAAGGAGCTAGGAAAACAAAACAACGTAAAGGCAGACGTACAAGTTAAACGTACAAGATAATTATTGAGAATTAATTACGTATACGTATAATAACGAATTATGGATGCAGGCGGGGAAGGCATGCGCATGCGCATTCCGGTGCACGAGTGGTCGGGCGTGATGTGGATCGTGGGCGGGTGGGCGTTGCCAGTGAGTGGATCTTTCTTTTTTTTTCTTTTCTTTTCAATTTTTTTTTTTTTTTTTTTTTTTTTTTTTTTTTTTTTTTTTTTTTTTTTTTTTTTTTTTTTTTTTTTTTTAGATCTCATTGCCCAATCTTTTTTTTTCAGTGATAGCAATCGTGGATTTAGGTGCTCCGAAACTCGTCACCTTTTCTCCTCCTTCGGGTCCGGCAGCAAGGAAAGATGGGGGAGAGAGAATGTTGTAACACAACGATTACATTCACAAAAAACAATATCGTGGCGATAATGATAAGAAATATAACTCTAAATAATCGAACGTTACTTCTAGGCGGTGATATTAGGGAGCAAATAGATAGCGCGTTTTCCTCTCGGGATCGCGTCTCACGTTCTTCCAAAACTCGTTGCGTTTCGTCGTGCGTTCACAACGGAATAGACACAAAGAAGGCGAAACAAAATCGTAAATCACACACGATAAACAGGTGTCGGATGACAGCGTCCGCGAAAAGAAGAGAACGGAAAATAGAAGGAATACTCGGGGTAACACGGAAAATTATCAAGTAAAGAGAATGTACAACAGATCATTGTGCAACGATACAAATATATAAAACGGATCGATGGTAGAGGAAGAGGGGATTTAAGCATAATCAGACAAGAATGTTCATCGATCGTAGGGAAAAGAGCAAAGTTTCGTACAATGACGAATAATCGTGTAAAAACGATCAACAATGAATAATACAATGAAAAATCGTGTCTAAATGCAGTTGAGGGTAGAGCCGCAGTGAAAGCGGCTTACCTATGTTTCTTTGCTTATGTCCGTGTGTGATCGAGTGTGATCGCGTCTTTTTACGGCTCGTCTAAAATCGATAGACTGGAAACAACAAAAGAATACAAGAAGTTTCGGTTAAAATTTCGATCGATGGGAAGCACCCTGATTACTATCGCAGCTGTTCCATTGCATTTCTTTTGTCTTTGTTACTTTTGCATCTCTTTTTATCGTCATGCTCGGTGAAGCGTGACATGCTACGTGAGTGGAAAGAGTTAAAAAAGCAAACGGGCGGACCCCGCGAAGGCTCCCGTTTGCTCAAGTTATTTCGTGTAATCGAGATCGTAACGTGAAGAGGAGAGAGAGAGAGAGAGAGAGAGAGAGAGAGAGAGAGAGAGAAGGGGTTAAAGGTGAGAGTAAATGCCGCGAACCGATACCGGCGAATAGAGGGAGGTCGTCGTTGCGTTTCGTTCGCCGCACCGAAACCGTACCCGAAATGCCCGGGTGTTAACCGGGGTCGGTCCGCGACACTTCTAAAAAATGAAGCAAGCTATCGATCGAATCTTTAATAAGAATTATCTCAGTTCGGTGCATCTACGAATACAGAAATGTTGCGCGAAATCCATGACGTTTCAATATATACGAGCAAAAAGGTAGTCACAGCGATCTCGATGGTTTCGGGGTCCGTTTCGATACGCATTGTTACATCGCGATTACATACAATCGCCATTTAACCGATTAATCTTGCTAAACCATCGACTCGCTCGTATCTTAATTATCGTCTATCGATTGAGCGAGTGGCACAATGAGAGACGACAGACAAAAATCAAGTGAACAAGTCGGGTGAACGTGAGTGATCGTGAGTCTAGTGAGCAAAGTAGATGACAGATAGGAGTGAATGAACGTATCAGTAAGAAAGAAGGACAGCGACAGTTATGAGTGAAGTATCATTGGCAGTTAAGAAAAAAAAAAAAAAAAATAAAAAAATGAAAGGTGAACGAACAAGTTGATGTATGATGTACGCTGATCACTAGAGGCGAGATCGAGAATGAACATCGACAAATGCAAAAGTCGACGTACATGGTAAATTGAAAGAATTTCAATCTACGTAAAACAACAAGGACTAGCCTCGTTTGTCAACCTCAACCAATTGCGAAAAAGAAGCTACGTGTCTTGATTAAGTAATACGGTATGTTTAAGCGACTATTAGGATCGAATCGTTTTCTGCTATTAAAATCTACCGTCTTTCTCGTCTCGTATCTATGTACTCCCTAAGTCCGCCGAACGAAGGTATTTAGGGTACTGACTGGATGTTACTAGTGTGACTCCTAGCTGTATTGCCTGTATTGCTGATCTCATCTACAGTCATGACAATCATCCTAAGTAGTAGATAGTAGTAGATGGTAGTAGTGGTAGATTAGTAGGTCCTAGCAGGTAACATTGCAGAGCTGTAGTCTCGCATAGTAGGTAGTAGTAGTAGTAGCAGTAGTAGTAGCGGTAATAGTACAGTAGGTAGGTTGTAATAGTAGTAGTAGTAGTAGTAGTAGTGATAGTACTGGTAACGAACAAGTCCCAGCGGCAAGTGGCGTTTGCTCGCTCGATCGATCAACGACGAACCACGAGTATCGATCGAATCGTTTGACCGATCGACGTATCGTTTGGCAATTAGGTGTTTCAGATACACACAAACACATACATGTATGCCGTCGGCGAGTTCTTATTTTCGTGGTCTCGGGAGCAACCGTTGTCTCGGGTACGTAGTAGCAGTAGTTGAGCGATGGTAGTGGCCGTAATATAGTAGTAGCAGTAGTAGTAGCAGTAGTAGTAGTAGTAGTAGTAGTAGCAGTAGTAGTAGTAGTAGTAGTAGTAGTAGTAGTAGTAGTAGTAGCAGTAGCAGTAGTAGTAGTAGAAGTAGTAGTAACAGTAACAGTAACAGTAGCAGTAGCAGTAGTAGTAGTAATAGTAGTATTAGTAGTAGTAGTAGTAATAGTAGTAGTAGTAGCAGCAGCAGTAGTAGTAGTACAATAGTAACAGTAGCGGTAGTAGTTGCAGTAGTAGTACTAGTAGAAATAGTAGTAACAGTAGCAGTAGTAGCAGCAGTAGTAGTAGTAGTAGTAGTAGTAGTAGTAGTAGTAGTAGTAGTAGTAGTAGTAGTAGTAGTAGTAGTAGTAGTAG